>JARACY010001490.1:0-57155 GCA_029255725.1 Scrobipalpa atriplicella
CTCCCCTCCACCCTTGTCTATCCTGTGCTCGCTCCTGCCAATCCTCGTAACAAGCGTCCAATTCGTCCCGACATCTCTTTAGGACGTTCACTGGGTCGTCTGATATGCTAAAGAATCCATTGGCAGTTCTTTGAGCCCACAGTACGTCGGGCATTCTAGCTACATGTCCAGTTCAGTCATATTTCAATTTGGCTGCCTCTTGGGCGACATCAACGACACGAGTTTGAGAGCGTACCTATCACGGTATTTCGGACGAGATCGGTCAATTCAATAGCGTAGGTAAGTTCTTCAAATTGACATTGAAGATTTGTATTTCGACTTCAGTTTTCAAATCATGGATAAAATAAAAAGATTCTAAACAATTCTGGCAACATTACAGCTTTTGGTTTGATATATCTGACTAAGGTTTTCAGCAAGTCCCAGTTATAAAATTTCTGATAAAACTAGGATATCTTCAGAACTGAAGTTATTACCTTAGTTTGAAGTTTAAACTTGAATATGTTGGAGAGATATCGTTTATAGTACTATAACGTTCTCTTATATAACTACTGGTGCTATAAGTTAGTTTAATACCGAATTTGAGATGAATAGCACAATTATATTTGATGTTGGGAACTTAGTTCAAAGTGATTTTGAATCTTTCAAATTCTAGGATTACTTGAAGGTTACTTATCTCCTTCAGGGGTGAAACCTGACTAAAGTGGCAAAATTACCAAAATGCTGCTAAAAGACCAATATATAAGGAAAAATAAAAACCTACATCAAAAGTCACTAAGCCGCTGGTACAATAAAACAGAAATCTGAAAATTTGTACATACATACATACAATCACGCCTTTATCCCTAATGGGGTAGGCAGAGCGTAAACAAACTAAACATAGGTCGTTTCGCCACATCTGACAAATTTTGAGGGTTATTCCAGATGGATCTGTATATTGCTTAAATTGAAAATTTGTCTTTCAATAAAATAGACAGAAAACAAAAATTATACGAAAATCCTTTTCCTTGTATCATTTACACGTTATACGTTTATAGTATCCCAAATACTACATTGTCCATTTAGCTTAAGCGCCAAGAAATCTTCACTCCTTAATCCGGGAAGATTCTCACACTATCTCCATCCCTGTTATACCCGCGGGAAATCCTACCTCTGTCCCTTTTATGCCCGTGGGAAAGTTGCCGGACCAGAAACGGGTCCGTTCTACCGTGACGGGAGATTTCAATTTTGTGGCCTGTCTTGAATCATTGGATGCAGTGTAGTTCCTATTTGGCTATCATCGGTGTCCAAAACTTAGGCCCGTATTTATAAACAGCTCTCAAGAGTGACACCGAGTTCGAGTTCGTATCAGAAATGTCATTCCAGTACAAAATTACCTGTCAAATCCGCACTCAATATTGCTCTCAATCTTGAGATCGCTTTATAAATACGAGGCTTAAATAGCTATGTATGTAGCTAAGGTATGTACCTACCTATATAACTATCGTTAAGAATATATTTTTGGGCGTTTGGGAGGCTTCAGTGTGCTCTAACTTAGTTCTACCCATGAATCTAAACATTTTTTTTTTTATGTGGCTTCTGTCAGCGAGGACAATTTTTCCTGTGTCAGGGTTGCAAAATGCACGAAAGATCAAAAGAAAGGCCATTTCTTCATACCTTTTATCGAAAAAACTACATTGGTTCTCTCATACATGCTGGTCGAGTAATTTTGTATGGTAGGCCCATTTTTTTATATTTTGTAATAAGGTTAAGAAAAGTTGTTCAGTTTCAAAAGTAAAGCAAACCCTTAAAATATCAGGCTACTTTTTACCGCAGGTGAACACTTAGGCTCGTATTTATAAAGCGATCTCAAGATTGAGAGCAATATTGAGTGCGGATTTGACAGGTAATTTTGTACTGGAATGACATTTCTGATACGAACTCAAACTCGCTGTCACTCTTGAGAGCTGATTATAAATACGGGCCTTAATTCCCATGGTGCAAAAGGCGAGAAACTTGTACGAGTTTATCCAAGCAGGTTGCAATATAATTTTAAAAAGAAGAAATTCAACTTGAAACCTTGGACCTCTTTGAAATAAAACAAGTTCAAAGACTTCTCTGCTTAAAAGGGGTTGGGATTCGAACCCCATACAAATTGCGACAACTAGGTCACTCGTTTACACTTAGTTTGTGTGGTTTCTTATTACGTCATAGGTTTTTGTTACCGTCTCTTTAGAATGTTTGGAATATTTTGTAAATGTTCTTGGAATTCAGTATATTTTTCGTCATAGGTTTTTTTTTCATAATATCTGTGAATCATTTTGTTACAGAAATAATTTAATTTTAATGTAGTTTTATGGATTGTGTAGAGCCCGGATGGTGTAGTGGATAGGGCCGCGGCCTTCTGTGCAGGAGGTCGTGGTTCGAATCCCACCACGTGTTTTTCGGTTTTCGAATTTCATATGTACGTTTATTCGACGCTTTAGGGTGAAGAAAAACATCGAAATTCAAAGGTTGTGTGTAACCTAATCTAGGATTGGGTCTGGTTTCCCTTCTGGGTTGCGGAGGTCAGATGGCAGTTGCTCTGTGTAAAAACCAGTACCCTCGTTCAATCTCGTTCAAAATGATTATGTAGTTTTATGGATTCAAATGTGTAAAATCATTTTTTGTGTCACAGAATTAATAAACGCCGTCGATCCAGTCTTATTAATTCTGTGACACAAAAAATGATTTTACACATTTGAATCCATTAAACTACATAATCATTTTGAACGAGATTGAACGACGCGGTCTACTCGGTCCTTCTCTATACACAGTCATAGCCAAATCATAATTTGAAATCCCCACCAAAACTCAAACGCAGTCTTAACAATTACACTAAACCGTTGACCATCTTCTCACCCCGTATTAGTTACAGGAGTGATTTCATGTACCGAATGTAGAAGTTTATCAACACGACCGTAGACAGTTACATAAGATGTCTCCATATCGTGCTACAGTGTCATCAGATTCTCATTAGGTCTTTTGTGAGACAGGAACCTATTATGGCCAACAATATTGGAGCTGAAAATGGGTTCATCAAAAAGAAGAGATACGGTACATACATTATATCTCTCTCTTGGTCTCTGGGTCTCGATCTCGAGACGATCAACCCGATGAACCTTGGTGTCAGAGTTTTTAAACCGCTTAATAGCACAGATAATAGGCCTCTGTAACGAAAACATTGTGATTCAGCCTGTATCGTCCTAACCAAACTGGGGAAAATCTTACAAAGTGATAAATTGACAAATAACAACTTTGTGTTCCCCCCCCTGGAAATCGAACCCAGGACCTCCGGATCAGACCACTACACAGTTACATGCATACAATCACACATGCATCCCTTACGGGGTTGGCAGAAATTTGTTACTTATGCCACCTTATGCTGCAGATTTTTGTCTAATATTTTGATACCGTTTTTGAAAGCCATGAAAATATAATCCGCTTTTGAAAAAACAAACTCTGGTTTTAGCATCCAATATTTATACCTTTTACGTCCTTTGAAAACTAAAAACCTTTTAGGCAGGAATAGTTTTTAGCAATCCATTTTTCAGTGCTGTTTTGGAAACAAAAAAATCAAGCTTGTATCCCGTGTGGGGTAGAAAATCATCAACTGTCTCCGTGGTCTAGTAGTCTGAGGCTCGTGTTTATAAAGCGCGATCTCAAGATTGATGAGAGCAATATTAAGTATGGATTTGACAGATAGTTTTGTACTGAAATGACATATCTGATACAAACTCAAATTCGCTGGTACTCTTTGAGAGCTGTTTATAAATACGGGCCTGAGTTCTAGGCCACGAAACGAACCCACGAATAAAAAAAAAGTTGATACTTGCCTTACACTTCTTAGCGATACACATCTTCACAATCTATAATTTTCCCTCAAAATAATTATGTAAAAAAAAAATGTCAGATGTGGCGAAATCGTCTTTTTCTAGGTGCATGCATGCGCGAAGAAAACTAGGGTAATGTGTTTATCAACCTATGTACGTAAACATTCATGTTCTTCATAGGATATCATTTTTTTAAATAAAAAGTTATTTTTTGTATTTTTTTTTATAGGAAATTTTTGATACTAATTGGTAACATAAGTTAGAATTAACGGTCGAAGACCCATAATAACTATAATTTTGGATGTAGTATGGCAAAACTGTTTTCCTATTTATGAACAAGTAAAAGTCAATGCACTTCGCTTCTCAAATACATCATGATCACGACATGATTGAAAGCACCGCAATGTCTTTCAAAATAAGTCATTGTAACCCAAGAGCCGTAAACAAAACCATGGGACTTCACACAGAAATCAATAGAGTGTCAAAAGATGAAATAGGATCCGCGGTTGCGGTCTCCCATGAGATCCCGTGGGACTAGATTGGCCCCGATTCGGTAAAAAACGCGACCTAACTAAAACTATCAAATGAAATGTCCGAGCAGAAAGAGACGCAGTATTTGATAAAGTTATTTTGATCCATTTAGCCAGAATTCGTTTAAAAACTCATTAAATTAATTCTTGAACTGACAGGATCAAAATACGTTTGTCTATCTAACCGTCGTTCCTTTATGTTCTCTCATGATAGAAAATAACAGGTAGGTAGGTATGGACGTATTTTTTTTAAGTTGAGTACGCGTACGAATCTAGGCCATTACCGATTAACTTTGACGGTGAACTTCACCACGTTTTATGGCGTGGCAAAGGGTTTTCTATTTGATGGGGTTTGATTGAATTCTGTGAAAATGTGTGTGGTCTTGGTCGCTCGCGTATAATATTAATTGTGACCTTATGGAGTGCAAAATGAAGAATTACTTGCGACTTGCGCAAAACGTAATGTATTCATGAAATATTGTTTGTATTTAAGTCACAATAAATCTACTTGTGGGGGCCACTGAGCTCATCGAACCACTTTAAAATGTCCTCTTGAAACTAGGTCAATAATATTATATACAATTTATTAATGGTAAGTAAAAGAAACATTTCGAGACGTACTCCAAACTCTCAAGTACATCCATTTGCAATCTTCTTCCTGCAAATTAGATCCAACACTCATTGGTCAAGTTTCAAAGGCATCACCACAAGTGGCTGTAATTGGTCGAATAATTGCGACCAATCAGCGCCGTTCACAAATAACCAATTAGAGGGCGCTAATGATCGGGAAGTCAGTTTTGCCAAAGAAGGGTAATCTCCCGTGTTTGTGGGTAATTTGAGGGAGGAAAAGTTATTTAGCGCGATTGTGCATGGTGCAATTAAGTTTATGAATGAACTGGGTATGCAAAAAGTATATACAGGATGTTTGATAGATGACTGACTACAAACTTCTCAAAGGGGGTAGTTCAGTTAATGTTTTTGTCGTTTTTCTACTTTTGAACTATATTCGGTAAAATATAAAAAAAAATGTTCCATATTCAATCAAGATTCATTATTATTCCGTAATCCTATCTATATGTCCGTCTGTATACGTCACCACTAAAAAAAATATCAATTTTCCACCTAATTCTATGTAAAATCTATGAGAATTGATAGATGCTGCTGGTATACATACATTCTAAGTTTTAACTTTCCCAGTCTTACAAAAAAATTCACAAGAAAATAGAAACCGTCACTCATATGTCAGATCACATCCGAGCCAGTGGTAACCAATCTAAATCTAATTTACATTTCCATAGATACTCATCTTCCCAACTTCTTCCCACAAGCCAGGGGTCCTCAACCGTGACGGTGGAATACATTATAATAATAGTGCGATAATCTGAACTAATTAAACGCTAAATTAATTAGAAAATGTTGAGAAAACATGCGTTTTTGTAGGCCCGTGATTTTAATTAGCGTGTCATAAGTAATTTATCATAGGAAAAGTTAAAATTACGGTTGTTTGTACTCATAAAGCCCAAGTTTAAATAAAAATATCTGTCAATTTACTATACGTATAAATCGACACTTCATTTTCCTAAACAAACTGAAGTAATTTTCTCAAAGTAGTGACAGGTTGTCAGCCCATCGCCTAAATTACAATACATGTAATCCTTGCTTCGCGCAGTAGGGTAAAAATCAAGGTATCCACCAAAACTTATCGAGCGAAATAACGAGTGATGAATTCGGCTAGAACCTACGCACAAAGAATCACTGGGACACAGTGTAAGTTAAACAAGCAGTAAGACATCTCAAAGGTTATGTGATGGATGAGTGTGAAGTCGACCAATCTGTTCTGGGCCCATGTGGTCGACTAAGATCTTTTCGCCCTAATTCAGGGTAGGCTTGTGCTAATCAGTACGGACTTATAATGAATTTCAATATGCCCAGCACAAAAATATGCCTATTCAATTTTCAAGGTGTAAACTTATAACAGTTGTAAAGGGATGGTGTCCCATGATTAGAAGTGTTTGCTTAGTCGACAAAACTCATCAATTATCACAGAAAAATCTGGTTCATGAAAAATAATCTCTTTTCATTTCTCAGAAGATTATCTTCGGGAAAATTGTTCAGTGTCATTGATTGAGCAATCCCTTTAAGTTTTCGGGATGTTTCCTGCAACTACAATTTTATTTTTCTTCGATAATTTTTTTATTTATTTGTACAATTTTCCTTTCCTGTGGCCGGGTCCAGGTAGAAAGGGGTTTTATAGCGTATTTTGGAGGGAAAATCGGGCGAACTGCTCCCCATAAATACAGGCAAGTAAACGGCCTACCCGTTTTACTTATCAAAATGGAAATAAGGAGTTTCTGCGATACGCGAAACTTTTGTTATTTTTATGTTTATTTTTTCGGATTTTTACGTTTATTCGAAATTGTCGTTCTGTCAGACTACCTGATAGAAATTGAAGATTTATACAGGGTGTAAAAGAACACAATGTTCTACTAATGATACCAAACAACTTTCCTAAAGCAGAAAAATTTTAGCTCGAAAAAAAAAATTGCCTTTTCCATACAAATTTATAGATGTGGCGAGTATTTTTGTATGAAGAAGGCGAAATATAGATCTTCAAATTTGTATTTGTACAAGTAGGTAATTGGCTGATGTTTTCTTCGCATTATGTATGTTCAAATGTAATAAAAATTAGTAGCATACATAACATTTTACGTGACACATTAAATCGTCTTCAACCACCTTGAATGGAAAAGCAATAAGATAAATTTAGGCTAAGATAAAAGCGGCAAAGATAAAAAGCGAAACATTAGGATAAAGGAACGCAGAACCGATGTCTTAAGAAGAATTATATCTTCTTCTTTTCATGTGGGTTTTCGAGTTGAACAACGACCTGATGAACCCTGATGTCAGAGTTTTTAAACCGCCTAATAGCACAGCTTATAGGCCTCTGACATGGTTAGTGTGGCAACCACTAACAAAGACAGCGACTGAGACCGACGGCTTAACGTGCCTTCGAAGCACGGAATCTTTACTCCCGACAGTCAGGTGATTTAGCCTGCATTGTCCTAACCAAACTTGGGAAAATTTCACAGAATTATAAATACCTATCATATTTGTGTTCCCCCCTGGGAATCGAACCCACAACCTCCGGATCAGAAGCACATGGATCAGACCACTAGACCACAGAGGCAGTGAAGAATTATATCGGGCAGAGACAGAGTTTGGTCGCAAAAACATCGCTGCCTCCAGATTATGCAATAAATAACGACGGAGAAAATTTAGAGGAAAATTTATATTGACGCAGTGGAAGCTACAAGCGAAAACGGAGTTCAAACGTTTTAAACGCTTCTGTTGTCTAGTGGTAGAGCCTGTCGTTTAAGAGGTCGTGGGTTTGATTTTAAGAAGCATACATACATACATTACATAGGTACATAAATCACGCCTCCATCCCTTCAAAATTTTGCTAATTTCCACGTTTATGTAATGAATAACCCTCCTTATTACGGGTTTCGATACACCCTGTATTATGTATAAGTATGTAATGAATAACCCTCCTAATTACCGGTTTCGATACACCCTGTACAACAGGAAAAGGCACCGGCCTGACCCTGGTTAAAATTCCCATTTCCGTATCCGTATTTCTAAACATTCTCCCACGACTTTAGATATTCTGATTCAATCTTTAGTGTAGGGTGGCCATTAGGTGTTGGTATTTTATAGAGAATTGTAAAAAAAAACAGTTCTTTAATTATTACCTATTGTTTTAAAATATAATTGAGGTGAGTTTGCTTAAAAACATAGAACGTTCCAGCTACTTCTATTTTTGGGCTGTAGGAATCAGCAGGTGGAGACGGGACTTTCGCTATATTGCAATTTCAGCGAAAGGCTGAAAACATGTCACTAATAGCGATACATTTCTAATTGCCCTCAATATGAGTTTTTTGTTTTACTCTATACCTACCCCGAAAAGGATAAAAGCGTGACTTTATGTAGGTATGACGTGTATTTTATTAAAGAACATGTTATGGTCACAATTACACCCTTCATGACCTTTTCCGGTATAAAAAGAAGTTCCATGTCATTCAGGGAAACCCTTTAACATGGTGAGTACATCTTTATCATCCTCCCTCAACCCTCACCCCTCACACAACAGCTCTGAACCCATGTTAGGACGATGACAGGAATTGACAACCTGAGAACTGCTATAAAGACAAACTGTACTTCCATATAGTCATATATCAAGTCTCTATCCCATAGGGAGTAGGTAGGGCGTCAACGACCTCATAATAAAGGTTTTAAGGTCATTTAAGAAAGAACACATACCTACATAGTACATACTATCAAGCCTGTATCCCTAATGGGGTAGGCAGATCGTAAACGACCCAATCAAGGGTTGTTTCGCCAGGTCTGAAAATATTTGTGGGTTGTTTAAGATAGATCTGTAGGTATATCTGTAGTGACAGGTTGTCAGCCCATCGCCTAAATTACTGAATATACTAAAAACCCTCGAATCCTTTAGTTTTACAGCATTCTCGGGAGAAGATGCCTCTGTCACATTATATGTTTTTCTATCGCTCATAGTTCAGCAGGGAAGAATTATAATTATAATAGTGATAGATTGTCAGCCTTTCGCCATAATTGCAATAAACTATTATTTTCCAATTAATATAATATAAAGTTATAATATTGTCTTTTAACATGAAGTTCAACAATATTAACTTCAAAGATAATAATAAAACCTTAATCAAAAGATTTTAATACCGAAACCCAAAGAATGTATATTTGGAAAACCCAATCACAAAATTTTGTATAATTAATAAAGTAATTCCAATTAATCATGAAGCTGCCTAAAGAATGGCAATGTTTAAAATTAATTATGCTCTTTGAAAAACTAAATAAGATAAATGAATACTTTATTAAGTTTCAATTAATTATTAGGATGAATATTTTATTTAAAAAAAATTTAAAATTTACGATACGAACTAGTATTTAGCTACGGCTGATTTTTTTGTTGACTAAGGCTCGTATTTATAAAGCGATCTCAAGATTGAGAGCAATATTGAGTGCGGATTTGACAGGTAATTTTGTACTGGAATGACATTTCTGATACGAACTCAAACTTGCTGTCACTCTTGAGAGCTGATTATAAATATGGGCCTTAGACGATTTGTCGTCATTTAACGACATGTTTCATGTGAACCAGCCGTAGCTAAATTCTAGTTTTTTTTTTTACTTGGATTGGGTCAGCTCTTGACTCTAGACAGAAAGTGGCATTTAGAATTGAACCCCATATATGAACATTTGGTTTAAGTTCGCACTTTGTATCACTATTTTATAGTCAGCTCGCGACCACGACCTCTGAAACGTGATCGAAACGTCTTCGGGCAAAAGTATTCATCTCTTATACTTATCTAAAATACTAATCCGTGCTAAGACCAAAATTATGTTAATTTTAGATCCAGTTCTTAAAATCTAATCCTTCTTATAAAGATTTTTTTTAAAGTCACGTCTCTATTCTGTTCAAAACTTTCTTACGTACTTTAATTTATACTAAACTTAATAAAAGAATTAAAGGATTTCAACTTTTTAAGCGAAGATAGGCTAGACTAAATTAGAATTACAAAAATTTTGAACTCTAAGCCTACGCTCTAAGCCCTAAGTAACTATTATTTATAAGTTGATTTTTAAAGTTAAAATAGTTGTTATCTTTATTAACTTTGATTTTTGGATAATCTTGAGTCTAGTTTAAAAGGTTCTAGTATTAACGAGAACGCTATTTTATAAGATCGGTAAAGCTTCATCTTCCCCGTACATAATAATGCTATCAATTCGGTGAGAGCACGACTTAACTAAATTATAGCTAAAATTATTGCCGTCCCGTTCTGTTCACGCAGGAATGACAGGTGAAGAGTGAATTTGTGCGTAGCTGTATTACCCCCATAAATGTGGATGGGTATAGCATTTTTATCTCACGCCCCCTTGTGTGCGTAGTTACAGGTTTACTATGCCGAACTCACGCACACTAAGGCAATGTTTGTGTATGTACATTTACACACACAAGTATAGCAAAGCAGCATTCGTAAGATTAAACAAGTATAAGTTTTGAACCAAGTATCATTCTCAATTTAAATTCCATTTTTGCAAAGTGATTTTCAGTTTTCAACCCACTTAGAACCGTTTAATAAAACTTCTTAATGACATTTTCTGTATAAAAATGTCTGGAAATATCCTCTTCAGCATCAGGCGAGGTCAACTCTTACGATAACTGCAGGATCCATTAATCAAACCATCGTTAAGACCTTCGCAATAGAGTTGGGAATAACGTACTTTTTGAAACTAATATTTGAGGTAACTGGTATTTAAAGTATTAGTCTGCTCCTGTCAGTGGATTTGGATTCACTAAAGACCTGCCTGATGTACCCAAATGTTTGGCTGTATAGAGACAGAGTAAAGGTTTTAACAGAAGTATTTTACTAATCATACTGTAAATTCAGTAAAAAGAGACCCGAATGTTTCCTTCGGTGTTACTATGCTAATTTTGGCGACAAGCTGTCAATAAAAATACAAATTTTTAGTCTTTTAGAAGTGTCATATAATTGACAAACAATGAGGTCTATCTTAAGAATGAAAACGTGTATGTAACCACTTCCATAAGTGATATGGTATACCCATTTTACATAGCATTAGTATCCTGCCTGACACATGTCAAACGCATTCATTTTTTGACAGTTTTAAAAGAATCTCTTTCGCCCCTGTGATGTTTTATATTTCCTATCTGCTTTCAGGAGACTCATGCATGCTATCTGCAAAATACTTTAATATCAAGTAACAAATTAGTAAGGTATAATATTCCACCAAGTCCCATCACTAGGTCAACGTTTTTATTCTCTTCAAGATTCGGAGTGTTTGTCCCAAGTTTTGGGCTTCACTTGACGAGGATTGTTTTTGTATTAGTTGAGGGGGGTGGGGGGTGTCCATAAGGGTTTGGCCCATGAGGACAGAGAGGGATTAAGTTTGAAAGATGAGGTCGATTAGAACGCGTAGGTACACAACTTAACTAAAATACTCTCAATTTATCCGTAGAAGTAAAAAATAACCTCAAAATATATCTCTCCTCCAACTTAAAAAAAAAAAAAAACAGTCTTGTATTGTCTGTTAACGAGAGGACAGTAAGTGTCAGCGGTATTTATAGACGTATTTTTATCTTTGAACCCAGGATCTCTGGATCTGGAGCCCAAGGCTCAGACCATTAATCCACGAGAGTAGGTCTCTTCTCAAATTTCAAGAATATAACAGGCAACTGGTTGAATAACCTGTTCAACATAACAGCCAGCCTTTTAATAAAAAACGCCAGGATATCACACGTCAAATAATCAAATCATTCAACAGCGTTTAGCTGTTTTTTGTTGTGATTGAATGGCGTAGTTCAATTAAAGGGCTAGCCATTTGATTAATTAGTAATATTAACCAGTTGGCTGTTTTATTTAGTTTTATAAGAAATGGATTTGCTCTTGACTCCAGTCTAGGTCGGGAGTGACAGAGACGGAATCGACGATGGAGCGAACTCACCCAGAAGATGTCTGTTCACTCTAACTTTGAAGCGTTAGGGTTTGTATGCATTCGGAAACACTGACGCAGGTGAGTGAGAGTGAGATTCACTCTTTTGCCGTTATGAAGAGCTGCTGCAGGTCTAAGGCCCGTATTTATAATCAGCTCTCAAGCGAGTTTAAGTTCGTATCAGAAATGTCATTTCAGTACAAAACGGTCTGTCAAATCCATACTTAATATTGCTCTCAATCTTGAGATCGCTTTATAAATACGAGCCTAAATCCGGCTCTGAGTAAAGGGTGTCAATAAGGCTGTCCGTCAATCGATTGCGGAAAGGGATAGAAGTTTTTGTCAGTTTTCTCTTCAAGAAATTGAAGATGATGGCTTGTCTTCATCGTCCAAGTTTTTAATACCTAAATCGCAATTTACTAAAGTCTGCTATGAAATAAACATTTCTATATTCTATTCTTAATTCAAGGATCCTAAAGGAACAGTCGAAAGGTCGAAACCGTTTTTAGGGTTCCTTGATCAAAGGGTAAACAAACGGACCCCTGCTAATATTATGCTTCCAATGTCAGTCCATCTGTATCCAAGCTGTATTTTATTAACCGTGATAGATAGGGATATGAGATTTTCTTAAAGAATTTGTAATAAAAAATAAATATAATATAAGGGTTTTGATACAAAAAGCTATTGTCTTTGTCATTGGATAGTACGGAATCCTCCGTGTGCAGGTCCGATTCGCACTTGCCCGTTTTTTTTTATCCAACAAAACTAAAACTTCTCGTTGATAAATAATTCAGCGGTTCTCAAACTATATGACGCCATCCATCACAACAGAGCCCGTCCGAGATGTTTGCGACTGACCTGAATTGTTATTTGAAAACCATTGGCTATGAGAGAGGGATTTTTTTATGGTGTTTTTTATGGGCGACAAAATAGGTCAAGACTTGTGGGTGAAAAGGTGAAAGTTTCAGGATAATTTTCGATATATTTACTTCCATGATGGACTGGGAGCGATAGAAAAACATAGAATGTGCCAGCTGCATTTCCTCCCGGGCATGCTGTAAAAACCAGCTTAAGGATTCGAGGGTTTCATTATGTTGTAAATTAGGCGATGGGCTGACAACCTGTCACCACAGCAATTTACAGATCTATCTTTAACAATCCTCAAAAACTTGTCAGACGTGGTGACACGACCTTTGTTTGGGTCGTTGACGCTCTGCTTACCCCAATAGGGATAAAGGCGTCATTAAATGTATATATGTGTATACTGTATTCCTAAAATTAGGGGAAAAATAAAACGAGTTTAATTTTTAGCCGTTGTAGATTTGCTTACCCTGTATGGGGTAGAGTGATTGTATTCCTTCTGCTATTCGTATCAAAACAGATTAAAAATTTGTTTAACTAAAATATAAAGTTAAAAACGTTATAAACTCAAGTCGAAAGACAATGTTAGTTCAGTACTTTCATAAAAGCCTAGATTTTATTCTCAGAAAATCTCTTCAGACATTCGATTAACTAGCACTTATAATCTAGAAAATCCAGGCTACAATTCAATATAAATTTTCTGCTCTCAAAGTTATCTAGTTTAAAGTGATTGTAAAACTAAAATTAGTTATCAATTTTTTTACCATTCAATATTTTAATTATCAAAAAATTATTCCAAATCAAAACTATAATAAAAAAGCTTATCGCAAACTCAGAAAAAAATATGATCCTTTGTTAAGTGGGGATATTACATTGCAAATAAATTTGTTTTGTCTCATTATAATTTTAATGACTATAACGATTGTACCATTTCATATTTAAAGTTCATTATGACTTTATCACGAAGTTTAATAATACACCCTTCATTCACCAAGTAATTCAAAGAATTGCATACGGCATTACTATGTGGGGCAATACAAACAAACGCTTCTGCCACAAAAATATTTTCTTTCAGCGCAAACAGAGAGAGGGTATACCTAACGGCATTAAAGAGAACGACAATAGACACTACTCGGCAAACGACAGAAAAATTGTGGCGCAAAATATAAGACGTAAGCGGTTTAGGAATACCTTCTACTGTTCATTGAATCCTGGTATCTGAAGATATACTTTGTCGTGGAGTCCTTTGTGCTTTTATGTATTGTAAGCGGTTTATCAATATTCTTTCTACTTCCTCTCCATTCATTGTGTCCTAGTAATTCTGCAAGATATTTAAATTAAGAAAACTGATCGTATTGCCTTGGATAAGACTTTTGGTACTGTTATGCCGCCAAATTCTGGGATTCTTGTAAAAAAGTCAGTTAAAATAAATGTATACTTTTTAGTTTCTGGGCTTAGATTTATATTTTAGGGTCTATTTTAATGTACGCTCATATACTTCGAAACGATAGGTATATAGAGTGACAAAAATACCTATTACCCATGTATTTTTGTCAATCTCCCTATTTTCATCTTTTTATGACCTTGAAATTAACATTTATGTATATCAGTCAGTGTTTGGCCTTGTACCGTTCTTGACCTATGACCTTTCACATCATCTCTGCTCTCATCCCTTATACCACAATTATCTTGAACTAGCGACGGCGGTGTTTTTCTTTGAAAGAGTACACCGAAGCGAAATTACATTCGAACTAGATACAGCCAGTCCTTATTGACCCTTATCTGCGAACAATGATGTAGACATTGAAGGTCTTCTTAAGCTGGTTGCTTTTGTAGATGGTGAAATTATAATAGTTGGTATTGTGTTTCTTGGGGTATTTGATCGCAAAGGGCTCCGATGCAGTGTTTTAATGATAAAAAGGTTAAGAAACTTACAAAGATTTGTGATGAAATGCAATAAATTGTTTTAAAATTGAATTAGGATACAATGGATCTTCTATGTTGGACACGGAGTGATAAAAAAAACATAGAATGTGCCAGCTGCATCTCCTCCCGGGTATGCTGTAAAAATCACCTAAGGGATTCGAGGATTTCAGTATTGTAATTTAGGAAAACCTGTCACTATAACAATATACAGATCTACCCCTCAAAACTTGTCAGTCGTGGCGGAACGACCTTTGTTTAGATCACGCTCTGCCTACCCCATTAGGGATAAAGGCGTGATTATATGTATGTATTATAATGGATCTTATATATACAATGGAACTGAAGTGAAATAGCCTCGTAGCAATCTCAGTGCTACGTTGTAGCGTTTTGCGTAGCAAACACGTAGACGAAAGCTACGAACTGTAAACACTACAAACATACCTATTATTTAAAAAAAAAATTGTAATGTGTTAGAATCAGTTTACTAAAATGAGATGCATGACTTTTATCTATTTATGTCATAAATTATTCATTATAGTGGTCGTTACTGAAACCATGTCAGAGGCCTATAGCTGTGCTACTAGGCGGTTTGAAAACTCTGACACCAGGGTTTATCGGGTCGTTGTTCGACTCGAAAATCCACTCGCTAAATTGTTGCAAACTCATTCTATTAAGATAGGTACCATTTGAGGTAGGTAGAGATTTTTTTAAATGTTTTGTTCTTTGTCCGATCAGATATAACAATAGCGACAAAAAGTTTAAAAAAAAAACCAAATACATCTCTATCAATATCGCAAAGCCGATTAAATATATCCGAGAAAAATAAGCCAAAATCTTCACAAGAGATTAAATCTTCCTTCTAAGACCCAGATCTATATCTTGTCACAAGATGGCCGACAAAAACCGGACAGGATGATAAATGTGCAGGGATTACAGGGTCAAAGTGCAAAGTTCGATTCCCGGTCGAGGCCTTTTGAATTCTTACCCAATATCAGTGTTATTGTTAGAAGGGTTTGCGGATTTGATGGGTTTTAGTGATGCGCCGAATAATTGTCGATAATTATGTTCGTAATTAATTATCGATAAATTTAATACGCTTGTAATGTAGTTACAGCTGGCTTTCATACTAATTCGGGAGCGATAGAAAAACATAGAATATCCGTAAAGTAGTATAAAAGTGACGTAACGTGAAGTGTACGTGAGAGACATTAAGTTGACATGATTAATGAGAAAGTATCGATATAATCTCTTTTGATCTAGTCATTAAGCTAAGTCAGCGATTACTAATTAAGACTTACTTTCAATTAATATCTCACTAAATTTATGTAAAACCTAACAATACAAAAAAAAACAAACTCATACAGTGATAAATTGGGGGGATCAAACACACGAACAAACTTAATGTTGAATACCCAAGACAACAGAAGCAGTGGTTTAAATTATTCCAAACAATTTTCATAACTATAACAACGCATAAACACTGAATGCAAATTGCGCAAGCTAAAGCGACATTCATCGTGAACACCTGAACAAAACTAAACCACCGCGAAATTACCTTTTCTAAACAAAGAGCGCCTGCAAAAATTTACTGAGCAATAAAGTGAGAAATATATTAAGAGTGCGCCGTTTTCGTTAGCACAATGCCTCTTGGAATACCTCGGCGACACAGGTCGTAAACCTGTCGACTATACGTGGGTCTATTGTCACTGAAACAGAGTAACGATGTATCTATCGATCGTATAGCTTTTATCGATAAACGCTGATATATGGGTTACGGACATCACTAATGGCGGATTTAGGGTTATTATTAATAAAAAATTTTATGGCGGTATGAGATGTAGTTTTATTAGAGGAGAGAGAGAGGGTTTTATTTAATATTAGAATAAAGTAGCTTTTTGTACCTATATTTTAAAGTACAGTTCTATGATGATGATATATTATTTATTGTATTAATTTATCGTACCAATCATTCTTTTATCTCTATAACCTGACCTGTGTAGATGAACACAGTTGCAACTTAAGCAAAAACAACATTTATTTATATATTTAGAACGAGATAATTCATTATGGTATTTCGGAACAGTTTCACGCTCCATAGCCACGACCATACAAAAAGCTATGTTAAGTAAAGCGAAAGAAAACTACAGCTAGTTAAAAAATAAACTTTGCTCCCATGTAAATTAAGAGAACATCTTCTATTTGAGAAACATTCTCAAATTAATTTAACATTTCTGCGAAAGCTTAATTTCAGCACTAAGAATTCAAATACTGAAATTAAGACCTCCTTCAAACGATATTACTCTGAGAAACTTGGCGTTTGCTTGCATATAAAGGGTGTTTAGTTTACTATAATTTTGATGAACACCTGATGGAAAGACGATGATGGAGATGTTTGCCTCAGGTTTGCCTAGATAATGCCTATTCACCATTGTAATCTAGAGACTACTGACAATCTGTACATACAGATCTATCTAAAACAACCCTCAACCTTAAAACTTGTCTGACGGGACGGTACGATTTTTATTTAGGTCGTTGACGCTTTGCCTAACTCATAAGAGATAAAGACGTGATTTTATATAGGACAACCTATTTAGATACGAAACACCCTGTTTGAGGTCACATTAAAGGAATTTAGGTCACGATAATGTATATTAAGAAAATTTGTGGCTTGCTGAATGTTTGAACTAATTTTTTATTATCTTATTTATTGAACATTATCAGAACACATTATCATAAATAATTTACAAAAAATTAAAAATGCACATTATTATTTGTATGTTAGGGATGAACCCAATATAACGAGAAAATATAGGTAATATACCCACGGGAAAACTCACTAAGTCGCGGTTAATACCGCGGCGGCCTGCTTCGTATCGAATAATTTAAGAACAAATTCTATTCAATTTGAAAACTCACAAATATATTTTTCCCGTGGGGAAACGGCAAACACTTGAAAGAAATTTACGACCCTGACGATTGCCCATGGGAAGTTAAAACGATGCAATAAAAATATCGATAACTTCTCCCATCACTATTATTGTCGAAAACCTATTGAAAAAAATGGAGGCTTTTTATTACCGGAATAGTTTTTCGCGATATTTTTTTAGGTATTTTCATTTTATGGTATATTTTGTTAGTTTTAGGTGTCGTCGTCGTCGCCGTCGTATTTAATTATTATTATAAGATATTTGAAGAAATCATGTTTTTTCGTTGACTAAGTACTACCCATAAAAAATTCTGTTCAGTTTGCTATGTTCCGTCAGTATGTCAAAAAGCCTGAAGGTTTTTCTCCTTCATAAAGTCATCTTCATAGTCATCTCTGGCTTGGAATTAAGTCAAGAATAAAAAATAAACAGAGACTGCAAATGGATACCGAAATCTAGGTACAAAAACACATTGTCTACCGAAGGCTAAAAAATGCCTATAAAAGGTAACAATTAATCGAAATGGCTAAAGTCCCCTAGGTGGTCGTTTCAACAAGCCTATCGTACGTCAAAGGTTAAAATGAAAGTGGCGGAAAAAGAAACTAACGCAGTCGACGACATGCCATGGCCTCTCGATCCGGAGGTCCTGGGTTCGATAACCAGGGGGTATCACAAAGTTGATATTTGTTAATTTACTTTGTAAGATTTTCCTTAGCTTGGTTAGGGCATTGCAGACTGATTCACCTGATTGTCCGAAAAGAAAAAGAATTCCTTACGTTAAGCCGTGGGTCCCGGTCGCTAACTTTGATAGTTATCGCTACACAGACCATGTCAAAGGCCTAATAGCTGTGCTATTATGCGATTTATAAACTCTGACACCAGGTTTTTCAGGTTGATCGACTCGAAACCCACTCAACAAGAGGATGCAACGCCCTCGCCCACTTTCGCTTAAAACCTTGTCGAACGCCGACATTGTCCAGAAATATGGGCGAAAGCCAATTTCAATAAAATTTAACGCCTACCCGTCCTTTATCTTCGAAAACGATATTGATTTGGATAAAAAAGTAATTGAAAGAGACTGTTTTGATGGGTAGATTTATTTTTTATTGTTATAGGTGCTAAAACGTGTCAAGTTACTCAAGTACAAACGGATTTAGGCGCATGGCAGATAGGAGGCGGTGCGGTGGCGGCGACGTGGAGGCGCGCCGATTTTGTATAGTAATTTTGTATAGTAACTATTTGAAATTTCTTTTTTCCACCACACATACACGATATTTGCTTCTCTGATAAGCAACCCCCGAAAGGCCAGGAAAAGATTTTTAAATCACGATCTCGGTACACAATCCACAATATAGGATGAAACAACGATACCACGTGAATGCAAACTCGAATGAGGTTTAAAACAAAAGAGGGGAGTCCTACTTGCATACAAACGCTTTCAAGCTTATTGGAGTCAACAAACCGATCGCGACAGGGATGGAGTCAGAAGTAAGACCCCCATTAATTAGGACCCACTAAGCAATAACAGCAGAAAGTACGCTCCCTCCATGTTAGACTGGGAGCGATAGAAATTGCTTCTCTTTCCGGGCGTTATGTAGAAATCAATAGAATAAGAAGACGGGGGTTTCAGGATATTGCATTTCAGGCAATATACTGCAAACCTATAACTATTATTAGCAATAATATAAACTCGATAAACTTTTTACCAACAATATGGAGCCATAATACCTATACATTATACATCAGTTCTTGAAAATAGGATGTGATATTCCAGTCTTCCAGTCATACGAGTGTGAAGGAGATAACGCTCTACAAAGCCAAACTTCGCCGATGTGCAATACACATGGCCCCGTATTGTAACTTTATGTATGCAGGTTTGTATCTCTGAGAGCTGAAACCTTTCTAGAATCTAAAACCATTTATCGGCGATCCGAACCTATCGACCCTGACCCCACTTACTTCAAATCCGGCCCTGGCCGAAAACAAATCTGCCTTGATAATAACGATTCCATTTCATTTCGTCTGAGTCCTTCCAATGTCCTGGAAAATAGTTTTATATGCCCTCCCGGACTCCCTGGTGAAGTTTTTGAAATTATGTTATGTTAGTTTTTGAAAATATATTTTTAAGTTTTCTTTTGGTATAGACAATTTTATTTTGATTTAGATTTCCAGACTACGGTATGGGAATCAGAGGCAATTAAAAATAAGTTAAATTAAATTAGTTAAAATTAATTCGTTTAAATTAATTTAGTTAGTTAAACTGACAAAGACACTATAAAACGATAGAACGAATGGAGAAAATGAAAATCCAAATGTTATTTCATAATATCATAAGATCTTTTTCATTTCGATTTAAGCCGAGAAGCTGCAGTTAAACAAGAAAAATACGCCATTGTTGAATTAATGGTTTTACACCCTGTATTATTTAAAAAAAACAAACTGTAAAATATCGACGTCACAACGAATGCAGTGGCCATAAATCTGCCCCGTCGCCAGTAGGCACGTCTTAATACAATTTTACAAGTGATGCGAACAAACAAACAAAAATTTATCGATAAAATGTGTCGATGAATTAGGTCGATAAAAATAGTGAATATTGAATTACACGTACAATATTTTTCAGACAAAAACAAAAACAGGCAAAAACAACATTCGCTTCTCTAATCGGTTGAATAAAGTCATAGTTGATCTGTTGCTATTAACAGTCATAGTTACAGCCTTTCTAAAATAACCCTCAAGATTCTAAATCATGACTTTACGAGAATTACGAAAATACAATTAAAACATATTTAGGCTCGTATTTATAAAGTGATCTCAAGATTGAGATCAATGTTAAGTATGGATTTGACAGGTCGTTAGTACTAAAATGACATTTCTGATACGAACTCAAACTCGCTGTCACACTTGAGAGCTGTTTACAAATACGGGCCTTAGTGTACTTTGAACGAAAACTTCAAATGACCTTGACTAATACTTACTCAGTCCCGAGAAAACTCAAGAATAAAAATAAAAGTAATAATAATTCAACAATTTGTGAAGAGTCTCTTGTTCTTAATAAACTCTTTGTTCCAACGAAATTGGAGCAAAACCGAAACAAAAACGTTCAATTAAGGAAAATATGAACAGAAACATAAAATTAGATTCGGGTCGAGTATTTGAAAGACTAAAACAAAACAACCTTTGTTATTGTTGTATTATATTTATATTCTAATAAAAAATCAAGAAAAGAATTTCTTCTCTTATTTCAAGCTTTTACTTAGTTTCACATGCCCCAATATATGTCTGATTTGTATATTTTTGTAGAACTGAAACATAGACAGATTCTAATTATTTATCGAATGTCAGTTTTATTCAAAAAATCCTCATCCTATCATCTGGAATCAGTAAGAACTTATCTTTTTATTTGAATTTATTGTCATTAGACTTTTTTTTCGTATGTATATTTAGACAGTAAGTTTCTTCTTTTTTCCCTGTTTATCGATAAATCACTTCCGCATTCCCATCACTAGTAACTAGCCTACATAAATCATGGAGACACACACCCTATCTGTTGCCAGCTTAATACGATCCCAGAACGTCTAGAGAGGTTTAAGGGGGGGTTTGAGGGGTTTCAGTGGCTGTTTTTCCACTAGACGGCAC
Organism: Scrobipalpa atriplicella; assembly: GCA_029255725.1. Taxonomy (NCBI): domain Eukaryota; kingdom Metazoa; phylum Arthropoda; class Insecta; order Lepidoptera; family Gelechiidae; genus Scrobipalpa; species Scrobipalpa atriplicella. The sequence continues at coordinate 21,283 of JARACY010001490.1, forward strand.
GGCAACGGCACGGCAGGCACAGCAACGGCACCATAACGGTATCGTTACGATACCGTGGCTCTGTTTTTCCACTAGGACGGTAATATCGTCGACGATAACAGTGCCAATCTGAGCACACACACATACACACACACACACACACGCTTACTTCGTACAAATACAAAACACATACAGTTTGGCAGGCCGGCGACGATACCAGAGGGAAACTATGCCGTGCCGTTGCCGTGTCGTTGCTGTGTCGTTGCCGTGCCAGCAAGTGGAAGAGCGTGCCATATAATTTCCTTGATTTTAATACATTATCTCTTCCACGTTATCGTCGGCGATACCGTGCCGTTGACGTGTACCTGCCGTCTAGTGGAAAAACGCCCATTGGGGTGGGGGTGTGGCTTTTTTTCGGCGATCACCCCCTAACATTATTGCAAAGTACTTTTTAAAAGAGAATTGACTAATGATTACATTTGGATAATTTTGTTTGATTCCGTTTTTGGCAATTAAAATTGCTTTTGTTTTTTAATTTTTCGTGTTGTTTCCATTCGATTTTTGCTAACTGAATATTAACGAATTATTGTTGTATTTATTTGTGAAATCTCAAAAGTACATAGAAATACCTACATTCGTCAAAGATTTATACTTTCAAATCTAGATTTATATTACGTAAAGGTAGTATTTCAAGTTGGACTGCACACAGTATCTGCAGCAGAAGATACCTATATTCAAAGCTGTAAGATGATTATTGCAACAGGAGGAAAGCCAAAGAAAATTGCATCTGTCACAGCGATCATCTTACAGTTTTTCGTGTATATCTGTTGCTACAGTCTGCTGCCTTGCGTGCAGTCCAACTTGGAGCATTTTATGATCCTCATTTAAAACTAAGGACATTTTAGTTATCACTAGATGTCGCTGTTAGTTTCTAAAACGCGGTTAAAGAATGTTTTGGACAGTTCCTTTCCTACATACCTGTAAGCCATCCTGATCTGCTCCCCGTTCTTGTACCAGATCAGCTGAGCTGGTGGGTTTCCTCCTCGGCTTCGGCAGACCAGCTCCAAGCTTTGGCCACGACGGACGGTTTCTCCTTCAGCGTAACCCTCGATGTAGGGTGCCCCTGGCGGATCTGTGGGCGAAATAACAATAAAACGTAATTTTTTTATTCTTATAGTTTTCCGCCCCGCGGCTAAGTGAGTTTTTCCATGGGACTGATTTTTCCCGCGTTGATAAGAAGCCTGTTCCAGAACGTATATTATATGTGTACCAAGTTTCATCCCGATCTGTCCAGTCCAAATGTCAACTGTACTGAAAATGAAAGAAAACATAGAATGCACCAGCTGCTGCTTCTTCAACACAGTGAAGATCCTTTAGGAGAAGGTAGAGCATTAAAAACCTAACATTTTTGCGTTTCAAATAACATTTTAAAGGAAAATTAAACATAGAGATTTAATTCCAAGTGTTTTAATATTTTAATTTCATACAAATGTTTTTACAACTATTCTACAAGTTATACGAATTTATTTAGCAGATGTCTAGACTTTGAATTTTGCTTAAAATCTTGATTGAAAGCTTTACACTGTCTTGTCTTAATTTTTCATGTTAATTACTTGTTTCTGAGTAAATACTGAAATTCTGAATACACTGACTAATTTTGTTTTAAATAAATAACTAAGCCGAACAATGGACCCAAACTTTTGACCTCTAGAAGGATCTAAACACAGACCTTTACAGGAGTAAATTTATAAATAAATAAATAAATTGAATTGAATTAAGTACATTGCGAAAATGGACCAGGAGAGATTTTTACTTCCATGCTGGACTGGGAGTGATAGAAAAACATAGAATGTTCCAGCTGCTTCTCTTCTTGCGCATACTGTGCTTCATTCTCTGCGCTTCGCATCTGTGTTAGGTTTAAATGTTTTTGCGTTTGGTTCTTCTGTACCTGAACTTTTAGTTATTCTATGGTAGGGTTCAATACAATTTGGTTTGAAAGTAACTTTTGTTGGTTTAGGGTCCACTCAAGTAAACCCACTACTTGGAGGAACCCCTCTCGATGTGACCTCGTGCATAAGTTGCCCATAGGGTCAGTTCACACCGAGACGGTAGGCGACGCGACGATACTCGAAGAAGAGGAAACCTGGTATTCTCTTCGGACAAAGAGTAGGATAATTCCAGACGACGGACCAGTATGTGACCAGTTGACGTCACGAACAATGCTGCCATTTAATTACATTGTTTAAACTGTAAGGGAGTTTTTAATACGTAGTAAATAAATAAAACCTAATCTCCATCTAGCTTACTATTTATTTTTCGTCTTATTAATGTATTTAGTAATTAATTTTAACTTTATACAATAATATTGCTTCATTTTAGAAGTAAGTTAGTAAAAAAATACAATATACTCGGGTAATTTATTTTCCAAAAATGACAATACATTTATCGATTCTGTTTGATGACGTCAGCTGGTCTCACGTCGTGAACCAGCTGTCACGAGAAGAAAATACCAGACGTAGTTAATTTTCTCATACCATGAGGCCAATGAACTCGCGCTGCCGAGACGGTAGGCGACGGTAGGCGACGCCGCGCACTTTTTTAGAGCTTGATACAATTATAGAACTTTATTTACTATGCAAAAAGATAGACATTGCATTGACAGACTCGAGCGGCTTGCTTGGTGCAGCGCTGCGCCTCGAGACGCCTCGCGGCGTAGCGCGACGTATCCGACGTCGCCTACCGTCTCGGTGTGAACTGACCCTTAAAGTTTCTGAATTCCATTCTTTTGTATAAAAGATCGGGTTCAAGTATCGAGAAATTCACAAATTATTATTGGGACACAAGTTATTTTAGTAGTTTAAGAAATAAAGTAAATAAATTGGTAATAGAATATAAAAAATATAGGATGTAAAAAAATAGGTGACCATATTTTATGATGTGATTCTACCCATGAAACTGAACAACTTTCACCGAGGAACATAGGTTGAAATATGAAAAAAAAAATGGCCCTCCCATACATATTGACTCAATCCGCTGACACCATTTGTATGGGAGGCCCATTTTATTTTTCAGAATCACCCCCTAAAATATGGTCAGCTATTTTTTTTTACACCCTGATGTAAAAAGGAATATAAGCATTTTACCCAACTAGCTAGGTTAAGCTCTGTAACAAAAAAACCATGTCCCGGTCATTGTCGTTACGCAAACCATGTCAGAGTTCTATGTGCTAAAACTCTGACACCAGAATCCATCGGGTCTGAAACTCACTCAAAAAATTGAGTCCATTCATAGCAGTTTTAATTTCTCGTAACTAAGGCCCGTATTTATGATCAGCACTTGAGACTGACAACGAGTTTAAGTTCGTATCAGAAAATGACATTTCAGTACAAAACGACCTGTCAAATCCATACTTAATATTGCTCTCAATCTTGAGATCGATTTATAAATACGAGCCTAAGGCCCGTATTTATAAACAGCTCTCAAGTGTGACAGTGAGTTCGAGTTCGTATCAGAAATGTCATTTCAGTACAAAACAACCTGTCAAATCCATACTTAATATTGCTCTCAATCTTGAGATCGATTTATAAATACGAGCCTAAGTTACTACAGCGGTGTTACAAGATTATATTTTCTCACAAGAACTTATAGGAGCACAGGCTCTTCCGGTAAGCGGTTTAATATTTATAATAGCGCAAGTTCAACACATAAACAATCCACTTTGGAAAAGTTGCCGTGCTTGCGGTGCTAGGGATCTTACACAGCCTTCTGTCACACTACAGTGTAACATCTTTTTGACGTGATAACAAACTTGCCGGCTGCACACACGAAAAAGAACGTCACCATTTCACTCACTCATTTCATGTCATCATTTCATTGTCACGTTCCGCCTAAGCCGAACGCGCAAGCGAAAGAAAGGTACGATCGGCCTAAGCGTTCGGCTTGAGACGAATCAATGCTAAACATCGTCCGTAAACCGACTTTACAGACAACCAGTTTTATTTTATTCCACGTACGTTAAAAATATTTTGTAACCAGTTGCGAACTACGATATTTTTGGCCCTTTCAGTCAGCTGCGTTTGCTGGAAGATATCTCTTTATAGAGATAAGCTTACCTTTGTATGAAAATATAAAACTATTTTTATTATTTTACGTGTAAATGGATTTCGAGACAACGATGGAGCAAGCTCAACAAGAAAATCTTCACACTACCTAGTCGTCAAAATGTTCAACACTATTTCCTACCTAAACATGTACCGAATTCCGCACAAGCAACATTAACAAAATCCCATAACACGGTTACACGTCGGTGTGACAGGCGGCCTCTCTGAACAAATTTGCCAGACTCCGAACAATGCCAGTTTAATTACACAGTACGTCGACATGGCGCGCTAACATGGCGCTGAATACAGCCAGGGAATCTTACTGGCACTGGCAACACTGAATTTAAGTGATTATTTTAGTAGATTACTTCAAATCCTATATTTCTCTATAATAGTGAAATTTCAACTGGATTAACCCTGGAGTCAAACATCATAATCATAACTTTTAGGCCTCTGACATGGTGTGTGTAACGACCGCAATCAGACAGCGGCTATACGTGCCCTCCGAAGAATAACGAATATTTTGATGATTTAGCTTGCATTGTCCTTACCAACCCGGGAAATCCAGCGTGGAAGAGTCGATTTAGGTATAAGAAGATTTTACAGCTAAACTTAAGTTTATCAGATAAGATTTCCATCTATGACACGTGTAAGTTCCTCAAATCCAGCAGTTTAATTAAAACACGTTCATTGCAACAGACATTCGCTACCAAAATACCAAACTTCAGCTTAAACGTTCAAATTAATCGTACGGAATTGCATTTGTAGATGTCACAGACAATACAACAGGAGAAGACCTTGCTTCCATGCTGGACTGGGAATACAGAAAAAAAACATGGAGTCTGAACATTCCATGTTGAATCAGTAGAGAAAGTCGAGGGTTACAGTGTATTCCAATTTCGGAAAAAGGCTGACAACGAAGCAAATAATAGTTCGTTCTTTCTAAAATAATCCTCAAAACTTTTTGCACGTGCGTGGCAAAATCGCCGTAATAAAAGTTTGTTGATGATATCAATGCTACCAGGCATAATTTTATGTAGGTAAGATATAATTGTAAAAGACCTGCTTGTATTTACGTATGGGTTACTAAGTTGGTTTGCTTGCATATCGGTATAGCAGCTATTCTTACATCTATTTACCATTTAACCAATAACATACTTAATCACAACCAAGTCTTCTCCTGTTTTACAGTCTGTGGTCTCAAGCGCGAATTCAGGCAGCTACAAATGCGGCACCAAGAGGTTTAACTTGATTTCTACAGTTGTGGTCCTTTAGGACCATTTTGTCCACTTCCCAAAATGTCGACTCCCCATTCCCAAAAAGTTGAGTTTCCTAAAATGTTGACTTCGCAAAAAGTTGATTATCCATTTCCCAAAAAGTTGACTTCCCAAAATGTTGACTTTTTTTTCCTTCGCCAAAGAAGGGGTCCGGAACTTAGAAAAGTTTTGATTGATTTTGTATGGACCATCGACTTAGCCAAATTTTCGAGTGCAATTAGTATGGCAGCTGGACTTGTAAAATTTTCAAGAAAAATCAATCGGGGGGCAGTGTTAGGTATGGCAGCTGGACTTGCAAAATTTTCAAGAAAAATCAATCGGGGGGCCCAGCCCCCCGCAATAAAAAAAAAAACACTACAACTGTCAAACTTAAAACGGCCATATCTCGAAAACTATCGATCCTAAGGTACTGGTGTGTAGGGACAAATAATAGGTCTTGACGAGATCTACATTTCGAATGACAGCTGTCAAACTTAAAACGGCCATATCTCGGAAACTATCGATCCTAGAGTACTGGTGTGTAGGGACAAATGATAGGACCTGACGAGATCTACATTTCGAATGACAGCTGTCAATTTTAAAACGGCCAAATCTCGGAAACTATCGATCCTAGAGTAATGGTGTGTAGGGACAAATGATAGGTCTTGACGAGATCTACATGACAGATGACAGCTGTCAAACTTAAAACGGCCGTATCTCGGAAACTATCGATTCTAGAGTACTGGTCTGTAGGGACAAATGATAGGTCTTGACGAGATCTACATTTCGAATGACAGCTGTCAAACTTAAAACGGCCATATCTCGGAAACTATCGATCCTAGAGTACTGGTGTGTAGGGACAAATGATAGGACCTGACGAGATCTACATTTCGAATGACAGCTGTCAATTTTAAAACGGCCATATCTCGGAAACTAGATTTAGCCGTTTTAAGTTTGACAGCTGTCATTCTAAATGTAGATCTCGTCAGGTCCTATCATTTGTCCCTACACACCAGTACTCTAGGATCGATAGTTTCCGAGATATAGCCGTTTTAAGTTTGACAGCTGTCATCTGTCATGTAGATCTCGTCAAGACCTATCATTTGTCCCTACACACCATTACTCTAGGATCGATAGTTTCCGAGATACGGCCGTTTTAAGTTTGACAGTTGACAGTTGAAATGTAGATCTCGTCAAGACCTATCATTTGTCCCTACACACCAGTACTCCAGGATCCATAGTTTCTGAGATATAGCCGTTTCAAGTTTGACAGTTGACAGTTGAAATGTAGATCTTGTCAAAACCTATCATTTGTCCCTACACACCAGTACTCTAGGATCGATAGTTTCCGAGATATGGCCGTTTTAAGTTTGACAGCTGTCATTCAAAATGTAGATCTCGTCAAGACCTATCATTTGTCCCTACAGACCAGTACTCTAGAATCGATAGTTTCCGAGATACGGCCGTTTTCAGTTTGACAGCTGTAGGATATAGTTTTTTTTTTATTGCGGGGGGCTGTGCCCCCCGAGCCCCCGCTTTTCGGTGGGGCGCATTGATTTTTCACCAGAGTCCCTTTAAACTTATCCATCTCTCGAAATTTGTCGAAAATTCGGCTAAGTCGATGGTCCATACAAAATCAATCAAAACTTTTCTAAGTTCCGGACCCCTTTGGCGAAGGAAAAAAAAGTCAACATTTTGGGAAGTCAACATTTTGCGAAACTATGAAAAGTCAACATTTTAGGAAACTCAACTTTTTGGGAAGTCGACATTTTAGGAAGTGGACAAAATGGTCCTAAAGGGTTGTGGTTACTACTACATACTTACTACTATAGCACACACATACTACATACATACTACTATGTATTGCTTCAAGGGTATTTGTGAACATACATTTCGTGGAAGCATACGAGATACGAATACCAAATATGCTACAATTCTGTAGTGTCGCTATGAATTGTTGAGGAAACTGTAGGCTAATTTTCACCGCTAATATTTTTACATAGTCACGCCTGTATTCTCATAGGGTAAGCGTAGAGACTGAATAAAAAAAATAGTCTCTCTTCTGTCTTCTGTCTCAAGTCTCTTTCCTGTGGCTTGTATAACCGCCGGCATGTGTATAGGTACTTAACTTAGCAACCATTAAATGTGTGCAAGTAACCATATAAGCTGCTCAATAGATTTAGCTTGAAAATCATCTGCTCTTTCCGAAACACGGAAAAAGCTCTAACATTAAATCCAGTTTTCTTTTAAGAGGCAGATCTTATATTTACCACCTCATTCTGAAATGATCCTTGTAGTAAACTACCCTATTTCCGAGTTTGCGGATTAAGTATAAAACCACAAATATAAAACCCTTCAAAATTAAGGCTTTGCTAACGGCAAAACAGGGAAATCACGTTTTAAATAAAATTCTGTTAAGGAAAAATAATGGTTAAGTGCGTGTCATACGATTTTGTGTTTGGTTCTATAATTCAGCTTTGATTATAATCCTCTGTTCCAAGTATCCCTAAGTATACATCCCTATCCCAGTCTAGCCGTACCATACTTGAAAAAAAAAAAAAATATCCCTACCAGAGGGTACAAGATAAATTATAAGTCATATAAGTCGCATCTGAATAAATCGCTATAAATCACTTCCATGCTGGACTGGGAGTGATAGAAAAACATAGAATGTGCCAGCTGTATCTCCTCCCGGGCATGCTGTAAAAAACAGCTAGGGGTATCGAGGGTTTCAGTGTATTGCAATTTAGGCGATGAGCTGACAACCCGTCACTATAGTAATATACATAATCATCATCTGTATTAGCCCTCGAAACCTTGTCAGACGTGACGGAACAACGCCTATGTTTAGGTCGTTTTTGCTCTGCCTACCCAATTAGGGATAAAGGCGTGATTTTATGTATGTATGTATGTAAGTCGCATCTGCAGCAAAATAAACAGCTTTCGACACATTTGACAATATTACAGCCTACTTTAGACACAATACAACTAAAAGTAAAACTGATCTCGTTGCTTTCGATGTTATTGTACATTGTATTCTAGCAAATAAATGTCATAATTTATCTTATCTACGATAAGGCAGTACAATGAGCACGTTGGCGCCACCACAAGGAATAAATTTATTGTGTCTCAAATATACAAATATTTTCAGGAATACATAATAATTATATGTATTAGGATTTGCGCAATTCGAAAGTAAATCTTCATTTTCTAATTTATAAGGTCACAAAATTACACTTATCTAAGCTTTGGGTGTAGAAATTGCAAAAAGTGGTCAATTTTCAAAAGTTTTCAACTGAGTCGAAAGAAAAATCGACCAACCCTGAACCTCTAAGAATGCCTCTGGCACCATAAAAGGGAATGTTTTTATAAATTAGCAAAATATAACCGTGCTCTCAGGGTGATTTGAGTTCTGTACTCAATGTTACCTTTTACAATAGGTATCTTTTTGCTTTGTCTTTTGTGAAAAGATCCACTTTAATTAGATAAGGCTTTAATGAAGTAAAAGAACATTTTACGGAGACGGAGTTCTTTGAACCTTTTCTTTTCTTTTGCGAATTTTGGAGCAAAGATTTTTTCCTTGTTTAGATTTTTCAGAGCCATTAGTTGGGTTGGGGTAATTTTATTTCTTCTACTTTTTAAGCTCTTTCAATTATTTTCACTCATTATTATTATTTGGACTGATCGCGTTTTTTTTATTGTTTATTTATGAATAACCTACAAACTAACTGTTTACTCGATGAAATAATAAATAAAATTAGTGAAAATAATCGTGATCCTAGAAATCAACTACAATTTTATAAAAATCGAAAGTTTATTATATAATGAAAAAATATATGGTGTAACCATTAGGAGTTGCTCAGTCAACAAAACTGAACAATTTTCAACAGAAAAATATTTCAAAAAATAAAATAAAAATAGCCTTTACATACAAATTGTCTGATCAAGGTGTTCATTTTGTATGGGTAAGTTATTTTTTTTAAATTTCCCGAAAGAATTTCCCGGTGAAAGTTGTTCAGTTTATTTGACTGTGAACCCCTATCGCAGTTTCTGGTACGCTGTCCTTTACACCCGGTACATATGGCCCGTATTTATAATCAGCTCTCAAGAGTGACAGCGTGTTTCAGTTCGTATCAGAAATGTCATTTCAGTACCAAGCGACACGTCAAATCTATACCTAATTTTGCTCTCTTGAAATCGCTTTATAAATACGAGCCTAAAACCTCGGGCGTTTTCCTGGCCTTGGTCTAAATCAAAATGAGCTTTTGTTTTAGGTAAATTTTATTTTATATTTAAAACGCGCCACACCACCACCGGTGTGAATTTGCAAAGCTCTCTAGTGATGGGTATGGTGAATATGGCGATTGTCGATAAATATGACAATAAAAAAGAGGTCGATATTGTTGTCCTTGGGATTATTTAGGCTCGTATTTATAAAGCGATCTCAAGATTGAGAGCAATATTGAGTATGGATTTGACAGATCATTTTGTACTGTAATGACATTTCTGATACGGACTCAAAGTCGCTGTCACTCTTGAGAGCTGATTATAAATACGGGCCTTAAAGATGGGTAGTGTAGTCTAGTCAATATAGCTAAACACACTTTGACGTTCGCTAAAAATTATTTACTTACGTCATAAAAATTTGTGAAAAAATATTTGTTTTAAATCCAAATTAATGCAAGTATTTAATACTATCTCTCGTCGTGTGGGTTTAGAGTCGATTGACCTGATGAATAATGGTGTCAGTGTATTTATTAGTGGCAGCTTACATATTTTGATTCATTAAATTGATAGTTGGTAAACAATCCATATTCTGATTCTGATAATCATTAGAAATATTAAAATGATTTATCTTATTGTCTCAATCTGTAAACGTATGCAACATTTAATTTGTATTGTATCGATATCGATAAAAATGTCACACATCACTACCATATGTAAACCGAGTATAGGGGCAAAGAAAACAAAGTGTTCCATATTATGATTATACAGGGCGATGGTATTTTGCCCTCATACAAGGATAATAGCTGTTTTGAAAAACACTCTGTATTTATAATTGGTTGCAGATTAATTAAAATATTTAGCTTAGAATGTTCAAATATTGCAAAATAATAAATTATGCTTTAATTGGTTTCGAAAAGATATTTAAAAAATACTGATTTCTACAGTATGCCCGGGAGCTAATAGGACTGACATGGTTTGTGTATCGACTACTATCAAAGACAGCGACCGGGACCGACGGCTTAACGTGCCCTCTGAAGCACGGAAATCTATAATACCAATCCGGGGGGCTAAAGAACACATCTCTGCGAGTAATTGTCGAGAATCAAGCCGTAAAGTCAATAAGGGGCGCAAACATTGACAGTGAACGTTTAAATGGAAAATTAATAATTCATGGATTGAACGCAGCCGCTCTTGTGTCTGTGCCACTGAACACGGAACGATTTCCTGTTAGAAGTGCCATTGGGATGGTCGCTGGGCTACGGAAATATTTATCTGCTTGTATTGTATAGGCTGTATGCGGTAGGCATTCATTATTATTTAAAGTGTCTGAAAGGCCATCAGCGTATTAGTGACCCCTCGGGAGATGCAGGTGTCCATAGGCCTCAGTGATTACTTACAATCAGGTGACCCGTCTGCGTCTTTCATAAAAGAATTCTTTGTAATAAAAACATTATTAACAAACTCTAGATCAAGTTAGAGTGTTACCCAGATGTTTAGAAAGCTCCAGAATTACTACACAAAGACGGAACATACCAAGATTTTTGGGCGTTAGAATGTTAATGGGATCGACTTTTCCACAGATAAATCAGTGATTTCATTCCCCGTTGTCCAAAGTGGATATATCTTAAATCCAAACTACCTTTTCAATTTGACGACAAAAAAAATGTCATACGCAAATTCCTATTGTTATGTATGGTTATGTATCGTAAAAACCAACTTAGATATCCAGGTTACAGTTTGCGAAATTCTCTGCGAATGTAATATCCATTGTGCTCTATCAATCAACCAGTGAGTGACTAAAATAGTGTCACTTCTACCCCCATGCGTGGTTCTGTGACCCATCTACTGTAATGAGAGTCTGTTTGTCTGTCACAAAATAGGCTGGCACACACTATCGGCGCTTTGACGACGGTGATGACAATCGAATAGAGTGACTGTGCAAATGTGGCTTTAGTCTGTCACTGAATTCCTGTTTCTCTCGTTAATTTAGTATTTAAAGAGCTTTTCTAGCAAATTTTCGGAATAACTGCATTTGCAACCTTCAAAAGTGTCAGTTTACACCACGAAGCGACGCGACGCGGCAAACACTTAAAAAAATACATTTAAAGTAAGTAAACATCCCTTAAATTTTCTACTTGACTTTCAAGTAAAATTTTGAGATATGAAGGCAAACGTATCGGTAGGTAATTTAATCAAGAAATTACTGAATTCTCTTAAAGGTTAAATGTATTAATATAGGCAATCCAAATATATATAGACAATAACTTAATGCAATTAATTTAATATCAAATCCAAACATGGATCCATCTAATCATAGAATAAACATTGGTAATTGAATCAATCTGTTGAAACATAAACTAATTTATATTTTGGCTAGCTCCAAATTGAATTCTAGGTATAGACAACTTTATTGGAGAAGACTGTGCTTCTGAAGGCTTTTTTGCTGCTGCTTGCTGCTCTTTATGCTGGACTAGGAGCAATAGAAAACACAATTTTTTTGCAGGGAATTTTTGCCATATTTGACAAGAATTCAAGGTCATTTCTGAACGTACGAACTATAATTGGCCCCTTAATTTCAATACACTGAAACTTACCCGCTGATTCCATGCTACACTGGCCTGGTAGCGATAGAAAAACATAGAATTGTCCTATTTCTTCTCTTCCCGGGCATACTGTCGCAATCAATCTTAATTTATTTTTGATGATTAGCATTTAAATATTCCCTGGATAGATTTCTGTAAATTAATTTTTGGCTTAAGTAAAGTCTTCTCTTAGTTATTCAATCTATGGTCCTAGATAAACATTGCCGAGCTTACCTAGTAAAGAAGCAACTATGTTTCCACAATTCTAGTTTCTAGAATTTAATAAATGAAGGTTCAGTCCAAAATTAAGACATTCCAGAGTAAATAAAGCTAGGGTCTAAGTCTTAAATTAATTAAATTAGTTTGACCGCGAATATTTAAGTCTCCTTTGTACTAGAAATATACATAACTGGATTTTAGCGCCGCAGCTTCACCCGTAGCTTAATGAGTTTTCCCGTGCGACTCTGATTTTTTCCCGCGGTAAAAAAGTTGCTTAAGTTACTGAGGGTGAACGTAGCTTTTTAATAAAAAAAGAATTTTTGAAATCGGTCCAGTAGTTTACGAGTTCATTCGTTACAAACATACATACAAATCTTTCGTCATTAGATACTATAGTATACCTACTTAGATAAAATTGGAAAGCTAGTTTCATATAAAAAAGTAAAGTTTATTAAAACTAAAAAAATATTCACCCACTAAGCATTTACCTAACCTTTACACTTAAGTTAACCTTTAAAAACCCTTTTAGTAAAATAACCTAGCACTAACCCTATCTTCCCGCCATTTTCTTCTAAAAACAAATTCTAAATTTGAAATTTCAAAATGGCGACGTCGCCCTCTTTGGCGGTAAAATGAATTATTTATGTCGCTTTTCGGATCTTGGGTTTTTGTTTAGGACTTAGAATGTATTTTAGCGGTTTAGAATGTATTTTAGTGTGAGAATATTTGCTGAGATGCGCTTTTAAGAATAATCTAAACTAACTAACCTCGAGTTTTTTTTTTGAAGTATGTTTGTTGGGGAACAACTTTTTTTTCTACTGTTTGTCTGGAAGGAACTATCTAAAAACTAAAATATGACATATATTTACTTCAAAATCGATCAGAACTAGTAAAAATGGTTTTTACCTAAATATATATAAAAAAAAAGAATTTCGTCACCTTTTGGTATAATAAATATTATGTATAGGTAACAAAACACACGCCATTTCTTAACAAAAATACTTTCTAAAAACAACATAACCTATAAAAACCTAAGCTAACCTAAAAATACAATATCTTCTGTATAATGTAATGTAGAATGACAATAAATATCGTATAAAGGGTCTTTTTACTAAAACATTCGACCCCACTTAGAGAGACCGACTAATAGTAGAGATAGGGGAGAGTGGATGTCTTGGGCTAAAGGTTGAGTTACACTTTATACTATTAAGAGATCTCAGGTTTTGACTGGAATTAGGGCGGGAATGTTTTTATGACGTTATTTTATTACAATTATGTACAAGTATATTATAAAACTGCATCAGTAAAAATATTGCGATCAGTAAAGATATTATTTAACTTGAACTTACTTAATGATTTACGTACTGAAAACAAAAAAAAATACAATTTGACTTTGGTATCAATAAAAATGTATTTTTACAGTTATATTTTACCTATTTATGTACGTTTAATTACGAATATTACCTCTCCATTATCTTATTTAACTTTAACTTATAAATAATGAGCGAGACTAAATAATATTAATTCTTTTTTTTTTATTCGAAATGGGTTCGCACTTGACTCCAGTCTAGGTCGGCAGCGACAGAGACGGATTAGACGATGGAGATCACCCAGAAGATGCCTGTTCACTCTAACTTTGAAATGTTGGGGGTTGTAACGCATTCTCATTTTGAGACCATCGCAACACATTTTTCAAACAACTCTTATAGTTAAACATCTCTCAGCTAGAATAAGTGACGTACTGTCAAGTGTGTGTTAACCCTAATCTCGAAGATAAGCGAGGATGAGTGAAAGACGTAATATACGGGTAGTGTGCCAGGGCCCTTACACTTATGTCCGTATGATGTGTAGAGTCCGTTATTTTAAGAGGAAGAAAGACCGTGAAAGTGTTTTTTTGTCAGATTAAAAGCCTATGATGGAAGTAGACAATTTATTCTGTTGTACTTATCTTTGGACAGGAGAAAAATATTTGAAAATTAGGACTAGAAGAGGGAAGTTATTATATAAAAAAAACATACATTTAGTCAAGGGTAGGCAAAGCATTAACGACCTCATATGTTTCCGCCACACAGACAAGTATTGAGGGTCATTTAAAAAAAAAGAATTGTAGGTATAGTCATAGTTTCAGGTTATAAGTTACACCCTTTGCCTCGTGATAATTTTTTACTCATGTTTCATTCAGAATGATAGCTTCCAAGATAAACCTCATTTTACTTAATGTTTTATGTTTTATTTTTAATTATTTCATTTATAATTTGTCGTATTTTTATCAATATTGCTTATTTCCTTTGAACATACTATTTTTTTTATTCTATTCATTGCATGACAACAAAGCTCTTTATTGTAAGTATTCATAGACTTCCCAACGAATTAAACTTTTCCGTTGAAAACGTTTTTTCTTCGGAATGAATAGAGAATCCTTCACAATGAGGAATGGTCAAAGTTCTCTATATAATAGACACACCCATGTTATAAGGTCACTATAAGAAACTCCGTAAATGCTGTTTGTTTGTTACAATAAAGAAGATAACTTCAATATAAGTAGCTTCAGAACGTACATACATACAATCGCGCCTTCATCCTAAATGAGGTAGGCAGAGCGTCAACCCAACAAAAGGTCGTTCAGCCACGTCTGACAAGCTTTGAGGGTTATTCCAGATATATGTATATTGCTATAGTGACAGGTTACGGAACATTAAAATCTATACGGTGTATTGCAATTTAAGCTAATGCAGCCTCGTTGCTGAAACTTCAAGACAATCCTAACGGGGGTTTTAAATTTGCTCGTTCCGGAGAAAAAATTCTGTTTCGAACTAGATGGCGTTTAGGTGCGGCTAAAATTTTGACAGGTCATACAACGCTGTTTTGGCGTTTTCATGTTTGACAAATAAGTTATATAGTCAATAGACTTTTCCGTGTAAAGAAACGTTTTTTTAGCCAGTTTCAGCGCCCTCTGCAGGAACTCACAAGTATCGTGCTTAAAACTCCCATTGAATTAATTAGAACGAATGACTGAACGTATTGACAACAAACACGTAATGCATCTGAAGTGTCATCTCCAGAAATAAAAAAAAAATGCCCCCCTAATTTGGAACACAGTGGGGGGCCGACCTAATTTGATGTCACAGTTACAACCAACACAAACTATGACGATGCGGGAGAAGCAAAATGGCGGACGATATTTTTATTTTTACTGTCATGTTGTGGGGAAAGGAATGATCTTCACTTATTTCTGCTAGGTGTGGCCACAGATAAAAATAGCTATTGTGGTGTTTTAGTATGGCTGTATATTGTTACTTCCTTTACCGGTTTTTTATATTTATTGTTTTTGGGTGTTGACAGTGGGTTTCTTCACGACGGGCCTACATTTTTTTGCGTGTATGAAATGCCTCTAAATCCAGTTTGGAAATTAAATAGGTCCTTAGTGTCAGAGTTGTTATGCCGTCACTTTGTAACCTATTGACATTTTGTAAACATTTGACGACAATTTGCGACATCTTGACGCCACTTTGCAACCTCTTGACGCCACTTTGTAACCTTTTGACGTCACTTTGAAACATTTTCACGTCAATTTGCAACCTATTGACGCCATTTTTCAACATTTTGGTAGAACTTTGCAACATGTTGAAGTCACGTTATATATTTAAAGAGTACTTACACAGAACGCTGAGCTGAACCGTGCTCCTCATGGGGTGATCCCGTGACAGCGCCTCGTGTCGGGCCTCGCAAGTGAAGTCAGCATAGTCATCGTCGGAGGTAGCTTTGAATGTCACCCTGTGAACAAAAACATTTAATTTAATTTATTTATTTATTCAATTATAACGGTAAAAAATCTTTATTTTCATGATCTTGAAATAATATCTGTGACTCTGTGACCTAGACTAGAGTCAAAAATAAACATATAAAAAAAAAACAATACACCTGTTAAAGTTTTCTACATTAAAACAAAGACTGAAAAACAGGTACTTTGACTTCTGAAGCTGAAAACAAATAAAGCTAACTTACAAAGGACGAATTGAACAATATAGCATATTGACTTGTTAAAACTTATTAGATCTGATGTCTGTCTGTCCCAGTCAAACTGAAATTTCGTTACTAACTTTTCAAGTTGCAGACTTTGTTGACACAACACAACAGTTTTTGCCATAGATCTTTAATCTGTAGACTCGGCTTTGAATGAAGATTATTGACAAAACAGGCTTGTTTTTTTTCTCTAATTTAATGAGAATAGATATTGCACATTAAGTAAAACACATACAAAAAACAACAAACAATGAAAGTTAGTGTAAAAATAGGTGGCTTTATTGCTAAGTGGCAGTAGTAGGAAATACGAATACCGGATTGTCAGAAAAGTAAGATGATTCATACAGTCAGATGAACATGGTGTTAAACTGATTTATTTTTAGTCAGTGAAATTTAAATTTTCAGAGCAAATCCTGTGCAGATGGTTATAAATTAGATTTGCTACGAAAATTGGTTAAGAGATTATTTTGTTGTCAATAAGAATGGCTAAGAGCTGCTTTATTTTTTAATTATGGTAAGCGAGGTCTATAAAGTTATAAGTCTTTGGTATTTACCTTTATTTTGTAAACAAGAGAGTCTTTCATTTCGTAGAATTCATTAGAGAGTGGAATGCAAACTCAAAAAATACGTAATTTTATTCTTTAATCTCCTTTGAAAGAACTCTTATTTGAGACTTGAGTATTTATTTTTAAACGACTCCAAAACAAAGGAGGAGGTTCTCAATTCGTTTGTATGTTTTATAATTTTTTTTTTTTTTTTTATGTTTGTTACCTCATAACTCCGTCATTTATTAACCGATCTGGAAAATTATTTTTTTATTTGAAAGGGCATGCTTGCAGATTGGTCCCGTTTCTATAAAAATCCAATTATGATGATGGGATCCATGAGGAATTGACGGAACTCTTCAAATTTTATAGGCATACATAAGGTGATTTTAGTATATTCAGTAACACACCAGTCATTTTCATCCAGAATATGTAATTTTTTGCAGTGAAATTGAGGAATCGAAGAGCTGGAGTGTAATAAGTGGAACCGTAGAGCTCAACTTAACTGTCAGAGACACAAACAAAGTAAGCCGCGGTAGGAATTTTTTTCACTGTGATGAGCATTTTCTATTGAATTGATTAAAATTGAAGATTTGGAGTACCTGATGGGGATCCTCAGAGCCCAGCGAAGCTATCAGAGATACGGAAAAACCACATTAGCAAAAGTTTTACAATATGATGACCACTTTCTCTTGGTGTATGTGTTACGCACAATCCCCGAAATCGCTCATTGGCCGGAAAAAAGCAAAGCGCACAATCCCCGAAATGTCCTTTTATTTCGGCCATTAAGCGTTCTAAAACGATCATTGATGATCATTCCGCGGACTGGCAAACACGAAACAGCCAATTGCCGAATTCGGGGTTTGGCAGGTATGTAAAACGACCAATCCGCGGAGTGGTATTGACAAAATGCCTGACCCCGAACTACATTTAAAAAAAACGATGTCATGGGCCGTCGGGTCAACATGGGTCATGTCTGCGGGGATGAGTTGTCATTGCGGGGATAAGTTGTCAGTGCGGGATGAGTTGTCAGTGGGAAATGAGTTGTCAGTGGGGGATGAGTTGTCAGTGTGGGATGAGTTGTCAGTGTGGGGATGAGTTGTCAGTGTGGGGATGAGTTGTCAGTACGGGGATGGGTAGTCAGTGCGGGGATGAGTTGTCAGTGCGAGGATGGGTTGTCATTGCGGGAATGAGTTGTCAGTGCGGGATGAGTTGTCAGTGGGGGATGAGATGAGTTGTCAGTGTGGGGATGAGTTGTCAGTGTGGGGATGAGTTGTCAGTACGGGGATGGGTAGTCAGTGCGGGGATGAGTTGTCAGTGCGAGGATGGGTTGTCATTGCGGGAATGAGTTGTCAGTGCGGGATGAGTTGTCAGTGGGGGATGAGTTGTCAGTGTGGGGATGAGTTGTCAGTGTGGGATGAGTTGTCAGTGGGGGATGAGTTGTCAGTGTGGGGATGAGTTGTCAGTGTGGGGATGAGTTGTCAGTACGGGGATGGGTTGTCAGTGCAGTGCGGGGATGAGTTGTCAGTGCGGGATGAGTTGTCAGTGGGGGATGGAAAGTGGGGGGAGGGAAAATACCACTTCTGTTGATATTGAAGAAAAAAAACAAATGCGTACAAAATGTGAAACCTTTTTGATCAGCTACACGCGGCAACAATCACTAAAAATCATGAAATAAATTTATATTTAACAAAAAAAATAAAACGCCTCCAAAGTTAAGTACGCCGAAGTTGCACTAAAAAGTAAAAAATAATTTTGTATTTTAACTACTACAACTCCATAAAACTAAATCAATTTACTAGGACAATTTATTCATTGCAATAATAGATTAGATAATTATTCTCATTTTTGGAGTCGGCGCCAGCCCATAACGTAAGAGGGAGTATAACTATATACCTACCTATCCTTTTCACGCGGATGGAGTGGGGATAAGAATGAATGTAGATTGGAATAATATTTGATACAAATACAAATCACTTTATTTCCACACAAATAAATATTACAAAAATGGACACAATCACATAAAATTAACAAACTGATAGGCTCAGACTTATTATTATTAGTAGGCACACAGTAGAAAAAGGTGTGGACACAGCTTAGCTAATTTAAAGTCCACCCTACGTCAAGGGAATAGACGGAGGATAGAAGATGATGATGATGATGATTAGCAATTTTGCCTGTGGTAAAAACTAAATATATGTGTCTAATGACTTTGCTATACTATATTTATTTGCTGGCGCCGACTCCAAAAATGAGAATAATTATCTAATCTATTATTGCAATGAATAAATTGTCCTAGTAAATTGATTTAGTTTTATGGAGTTGTAGTAGTTAAAATACAAAATTATTTTTTACTTTTTAGTGCAACTTCGGCGTACTTAACTTTGGAGGCGTTTTATTTTTTTTGTTAAATATAAATTTATTATGATAATAGTAATTATTATTATGTCTGCTCTTTAAGATAAATTATAGGTATTTTTCAGAAAAATTGAGTATCTTCTATGTACCTATAAAAAAAACACTGCACCTACATAATGATTGCTAGGTTTATTGCATTGCATACTCTGGTAAGAAATAAACCCTTAAAATAGGTATATACCTATTTTAAATACGCAATCATCTGTAATAACTTAACCTCAAAACTTGTCCAACGTGGCGAGACGACCTTTGTTTAGGTAGTTTTTGCTCTGCGTACCCTATTAGGGATAAAGGCATGATTATTATGTATGTATGTATGTAAAACAGGTAATATGTCTTTGTACCTACTTTTATTTTGGGATTGTGAATGAAAGTTATGGTCTACACGTCACTGGCCAAGTTTTTATAAAAATTACTTATAAAGGCCATAGGCCAATAGCAATTAGTCAGTTTTCATTATCCGGAACAAAGGAATAAACAAACAAATAGTAGTTAAAGAACGATCAATTGAAAAACATTCCAACTTCTCGCCGTAAAGCTTAGCTGCGCGGAGTAAAAACAGTGTTTAGCATTTGTTGTGTGAGTATACCGGGTGTAAGGGACAGCGTACCGAATACTGATAGGGGTTGCTAAGTCAACGAAACTGAACAAGTTTCACCAGGATAGTCATTCACGAAATGAAAAAAAGTGGCTTTTCCATACGAATTGTGTGATCGAAGTGGTCACTTTGTACGGGAAAGTAATTTTATTAATTTTTCCTGAAAGAATTTCCTGGTGTAACTTGTTCAGTTTCGTTGACTGAGCAACCCCTATCAGTATTCGGTACGCTGTCCCTTACACCCCGTATGAGTAGCATTTAGTAAATATGGTGGGCAATTAGGGTACACAAGAGGCCCAGTCATCGGGCGGTGGTCGCTGGTGACCATCGCCGCCGTGGGAACACAAACACGCGCCTCGTTACGGCCTCTTGTCAACTGGAGATGTGATGGCGTGGAACTAGCGCCTACCTACATGAATTAGCGGTATAGGCGTCGACGGCGTCGTACCGTACGTAACATTTCATAAGCAGAATAAAATATAAAATATCCACTCTGTCGCGTTGCAATATGTAGCGTCCGCTACCTTATGTAACATATATAGGTACATAAAATTACGTCTATATCAAGGGATAAGGACCCTTACAGGGTTTGCAGAACGTCAACAGCTTAGTAAAAGCTATTTTCATCATATCTGAAAATAAGTCCGGTAACGTAATACATTTGACGTAATACACTTTTGTGGCTCTTGCGAAATAACCCGTTAAAAAAAAAGTCATGTCTGAAAAGTTTTAAGGGGCATAGGTATAATATCAGATAATTTAGACAATAATTTTATTTAGATTTGATCAAGGCTTATTTTTTATTTAAAATGTTATTAAGTAGGTTAGGTACTGGTTTGACAGATCGATCATAACACAACGAGTGGTATCTCAATTAATTTTGTACCTTCAAGCACTTTCCGTTTTTGGTATTCAGCTCGGATCAACTTTATTGCGCAGTCCACGACATTTTGAAAGCCAGTTTATATTTTGTTTTTAATTATTTCCGTGATAATTACAGGGTGAGTATCATTTCAACTGCGGCGCTGCGTGCGTGCATACTCAAATAAGTGTACTTACCTAAATACACAACTCTACCTACCACTAAACACACAACTCTACCTACCACAGTTGCAAATTTTCTCAAAATTTAAGATGATAAAAACAAACTAGCGCATTGAATTTATTTCAACCATTTTTATCTTTACCGACACTAAATCCATATACCTAGACGATTCATGTGTCCAATATTATTTCTAAGGAAACTTTCGTAGCACTAGTTTCTCACCACGCTCCCTCTTTCTCCGGAACCTTTCAACCACTGCATTTGTCACCACTATTGTCATTCTAATTTCACCTCTATTACCATTACAATAAGTTGGTCACCTCGTCATTGTAGAGAAGCTATAAAAGGTGTGCAATAAAAAGAGCTAATGAAATCTACAACTAGAGAATGCAAGATGGCTCCGAGATGAAGTAGAATAAAATTATATCCATTCAAACGTGTTTAAAATTAAAGCTAGACTTTAAAGTGTGGGCATAAACACTATCTCATCTGTGAATATAGGTTTTTTTGTTAGTTATGTTATGAATTATGATACAAAAAATATTAATAGTAAGTACTTCTTAATAGTATTAATTTAGCTAGCAAAAATAATTACCTATACCTACCTATATAAGTTCTTTAAGTTCGAAATAAGTAAACGTATTTAATTAAGTCACCTACGTTTCATTAATTATTAGTTTTACATTACAATTAAAAGTAAATTATAAAGTTCATTGTTTTCAAAACCTCACAGCTTTTATTATTTAATAAATTTACCTTCTTATAATGAACAAGATTTTTACACGTGAATGGGCGCTTTTCCACTAGACAAAACAGCGTTGTTTTTCACAATGTTGTTCAATGGGCGCTTTTCCACTAGACGTCACGTCAACGGCAACGGCGACGGCACGATACCGTCGACGATATCGTAGGTGAGATAATGTATGAAAATCAATGAAATTATATGACACGCTTTTCCACTTGCCGGCACGGCACCGTCACGGTATGTCATCGATTCCCATAGATATTGTCACGTGATCGTCGCCGTGCCGTTGCCTCTGCCGTTGACGTGACGTCTAGTGGAAAAGCGCCCATTGAACAACATTGTGAAAAACAACGCTGTTTTTGTCGGTGGTCCAAAACTTTTTTTTGTTTGGCTCATCTAAAGGTTGAAGGCAAAATTAGCAACGAAACTTAACAACTTTCACCAGGAAAATGACACAAAAAATTGTGTTTTCCATACAAATTTTCTGATCGAGGTAGTCATGTATGGGAAAGTCATTTTATTTTCCATTTCCTGGAAGAATTTCCTAGGTAAAAGTTATTCCGCTTCGTTGACTGAGCAACCCCTATTCGTCACTGGTACGCTCAAGTACGCTGTCCCTTACATACACCCGGTATAATGCTCTTCTTTTAGTATTAACTCACATTAACGTTATTTAATTTTATAGTTAATCTCATTTCTCCAGACTGCTTTTGAGCCTTAAAAATTATTCAGATGCAAATGAATTAAAAAGAGTTTACAAAAATAACCCCTTTTATCCTAACCATTTCCAATGTTGTTTCACACGCTTTTTATTTGTGGAAGGCCCTAAATAAAACCTGGCTACCCCATGTAGAGTCAAGAAAAACACTCTGCATTGTCCTTCCTATGTGTTTAGGGTATTTGGATAAGAGATCTTAGGTAGGTACTTGTGGGAGATTTTCTCACGCGTTTTAGGTTAAAGACACAAAGACATCAGCTTTTTAGGGTTCAGTAACCGAATACCCTAGAAGTCTGAAGATAAGAACTTAGTTCGTGAATGTTATACCTATCACGAATTTAATTATCTACCTAACGATTCTTTAACGCAATTTAACTGTCATTACATTACAGTCATGTGTTTTGGACTAAGGGTAGCGACACACCTACGTAACGTTAGTTAATATGTTATAATGTTCAGCTCCATCGTAATACTCTTCTAGTTATTTAAAACTACTCGTTTTATCATTATAGGATATTCATGACTTCGCTTTAGCTTTCTCTAATATCAGTTTTAACAAAATTGTGCGTGCGTAATTGATAATGTTAGATTTAATTGTTTTATGTGTGATTAATAGTTAGTTATAGAATCAACCCCGACTTTGTTGTTTTGCTTAAATTTTCAGTTTAATTTCCGTATTGTAAATGATAACTTTAACTAGGTATCTAAATAAAGAGCTGTAAACTTAAAATTAAAAACCACCCGCACCTTTCAGCTGATATATCATCCTGTTTCTATTGACATTGAAAAACCATTTAATATTGAAATTGCGGGTTTATTTATTTTGGTGGAAACAATATAATAAATTTGTTTATTTGGAGAGATAGTGAATTTTTATTATTCCGTTCTGAACAGTGACAGCCTAAATAGGGTGAAATGTTTTAATCAAAAGATAACGAAATAGTCAGGAAGTTGGTTATGCACGTTTCTAATCTGCAACTACGCATTATATTTTAAATGATCTAACGCGGGCTATTTCCGGCCTGGAACAATTTCCTTCCAGCTCCCCTCCACCTCCATCTGAGCCTGTACAGACCAAAACACAATAAACTCTACCCGGTTTTGAAGGAAAATAGTCCCTATTGCAATAGCGAAGATTGTTCCTGATGGGTGCTAGACTGGAATAGCAAACATAAAATTTTCTAGCTGCTTCTCTTTCCAGGCATACTATAGAAGACAGAAGGGAACGAGGGTTTCAGTTTTTAATTTATGTACTGGCAAACTACTATCACTTTAGCAATACACAGTTCAATCTAAAATAACCTTCAAAGCTTGTCAGACGTGGCGAAAACGCCGTTTTATGTTGCCATTAAAGCTCTGTCTGCCCCGTAAGGTATACCAACATCAGTTTACGTCTGGCTGTGCTGTGGTGGAGTGTATCAGGAAAGTGGCTCTCGGACAAACGTGATGTTGCCGTACGATTATCTATGCATGAGTTTTTATTTGTTAGGACCCCTTTATAAGCTATGGTAGGCTTTGTTGTGTATTGCAGTCATTTATAATATAATATTATACAAATACAATGCCGTTTGTTGTGCTAGAAACAAACAAATATTAACGGCCAGAGGAAGTACATTAAGGAGGTTCTATTGCTACAGTAGCATTTTTACCATGCAAACTTTTTTGAATTAAAGAATCTTTTTAAAGCTATACTCACATAATAAAATATCATAAATACAAATGCATATTTTTAGTACCTACTTATAGGAAATATTTTAATTGTATAAGTCACAAAAAAAATGAGAAACCTCTTATTAATTTATGATTTGAAGAAAGTCAAATCAGAATTAAAAAATATTTAGGACAGACTCGATATCAATAACGCTCCAAATACGATGTTGAAGAAATAAACTAAACTGAATCTTCTAAAAGTATCATAACAACACGATTACGTCGTATACGTACGATCCTTGAAAGCTAAAAAGCTTTAAGCTACAACACAAAACCGGTTTCTAACCCGCCGCCGCCGTTCGAGAAAGACAGACGTTCCTGTTTCTTTTTGGTTCAGTGATCCGAGTTTCCTTCTCACCCGCTTGACTGCGTGCAAGCGAGAGAACAAACTTTCCATTTTACGTGCGTGTGTAAAACCGAAGATGGCCGAACTCTGGCGTGACGATGCGTATGCGACGAAATAAGCTCTACGTTACGAGTTACGAACGATAGGATACGCTTTATGTGACGTTATTGTCCTATGACGTGAATCCATTGACAATAAGCGACTATTGTGACGAATTTGACGTGAAGAATGTGTCAAGTCATATCGGTAAACTAGCGCATTCATGTTCAATGCAACTTTGTACCAATTTACATAATCGCGAGCTTAAAGCTTGGGAAAGAGCTTTGATATAAATAAATAAGCAATTCAATCAATTTAAATATGGTATCGCAACTTACCTGAAATTGGGGCAGATTCCGTTCTGATTCCATTACTTGTTTCGTATAAGGAACATGTTATGGTCTTTGTTGGGGCCGGTCGTTGTGATTGCAACTTGCAAGCTTGCAAGCGACTGTCAGTGCAGTGGTGTCAGTTTGTCGGCGCGGGCGCAGGCTCGACGGAATGCGCTACGATTGACAGCGATCGTTAGTTTTCATTACGTTGAATGCAAAAGGCAAGTTTTGATCTCGAATTACTTTAGCTCATTCATTAGAGTAGACACAGAAAGAGAAGTAAATTAGTGGGAAACAACAACAATAGAGTTAATTATCTAAGCCAGTTTGGAGCAAAAACCAGGATCGGTTAGGGTACTTAGGCCCGTATTTATAATTAGCTCTCAAGAGTGACAGCGAGTTTGAGTTTGTATCAGAAATGTCATTTCAGTACAAAACGATCTGTCAAATCCATACTTAATATTGCTCTCAATCTTGAGATCGCTTTATAAATACGACCCTTAGTGTGAAAAGATTGACGATGAGAACGCTCCTGTATACCTTGGTGTACCTACCAAAAAACTTTCGTATTTTCACGAATACAATACAATTAAAAACATTTTAATAAATCTAGAATCCAATTAAAATAAGTAATTATTATAAACGGTTCCTAAAAACCAAAATTTCATTCCTAATTACCAAAGTAAATTAAGAAATAATAATGAATCTCATTAAGAACAATTTATACAGCTGTCATTTTAAAAACAACGCTGCTTAATGAAAGGTTAGCTCGAATGCCAGTGTGCCAAACATGAAATAATTGCGTTTTCAAGTAAATTATAATGAAAACGAGTAAATCAGACGCTCTGTAGACACTAATTGACTGGAATACGAAAATAGAGTTAACCTCGTCTGCTCTGCTCTAATATTTTAGTTCTTCCGAATTTACCTCTTCTATGATGAAGCGAGAGCGATAAAAAACGTAGAATTTACCAGCTGCTTTTCTTCCCTGGCATAGTGCAGAAGTTAATATTTGGAGCTTTTAATGAGGGGCTTTCTGTCACTACAGAAATACTATCTCCCTCAGCAAGTGTCAGACGCTGCGGTAAATAAGCCGTAGACCCTCTGCCTACGCCGTAAGAGCTACATGGTTGATTATTTTATACAGTAAACCAGACGCTCTGTAGACACTAATTGACAGGAATACGAAAATAGAATTAACCTCGTTTGCTTCGTAGTGCTTCCGAATCTACACGAGCGCGTTTATGTCTTTTATACCGGACAGTGGAATATAGCCGTAAGAATTTTCCACTTCAAATTAAACTTAACCCAGAAATGCTGGTATTGTTCTTTTAACAGTGATAAAAAAATAAGTGGAATTCTTTTCATGATATTCTTTATTTTAAAAAATGAACTGATCAGTTTTTTGAATTTGACTCACACAGTGAGAAGAAGGATAAAAGACCGTCTGTACGCCAACCACACATTGGCAATAAGCATTTTTTTTTTATTTCGTGTTCATAATGACATGGACATAGACCACGCTGTGCCTTTCCGGATAATAATCTATTAAATAGGGTGCCTAGTCCTAAGCGTTCGTTCCTCGAATACAGAACATTATGAGTTCGAGTCCCGAATCCCGATTGGCCAGATAATTGAATTAAATATAATAGACTGACCTTACTTGAAACTAAATTTTAAATGAAACTAGATATCTTTTATCAAAGAAATCTTTGATCATGTACAAGAAATAATTGTACAATATTTTAATTTGGTTTGCTTATCGACCTAGAATAACTTATTAAGTTTACCAGACTGAAAATGCTGAAATGTCTCTGGGTGTTTTATTTTTAACTTATACACGTGCATTCTTATAGGAAAGAAAAGGATGTTAGGAATTAGTTTCACTGCGTATAATAATTTAGTACGGAGTATTAATATAATTTTATGTATTATTTACGTGTCCGGAAGATACGGTGCTGCTACATTATCGTCTTCCTTTGAACATTCCTACAATATTAGACCATTGCATGTTCAGACAACAAAGTAACGAATTAGGTCACCCTCTAGCACTCCTCACCATATGAATAGTATTAAAACTTTTAATACCTAGTGTGAGCTAATGTTACTTTTAATCCGAAGGGACATTATTTATTAAGTAACTTCAATACAATAAGAAATTAAGGGAGTTTGAGATAAGGCAACTTCTATACGCCATGTAATTTAATTACATATAAGAAGACAAACCGAGACTACTTATAGTTTTTATTTGCAGGCCAACTAAAGCTTTAATACTCACTTACGAGTATGGCAGTCAGTGATTGGAATAATTTCTTCCTTTGTAGCTTATAGGATAAAGGTAAACATATTGCCAACTGTACCTACATATTATGCGTACACACACACATACACACTACCAAAATTTATTTCCAAAACGTGTTGGTTGTATCTTCTCTCTTTGCGTAAAACAGAGATATTATTTATCGCGAATTCTTCAAGATACAGTGAGGATTAACGGAGTCTGCGATTAATTGATAAGGTGTCTCCCCTCGCGGTTACGTGAGCCGCGTTAATAATGAACGTGTTTCTTACTGCGGCGACGAAAACAGACTTTAGTATCCATGGCAAATTGTTTTTTTTTTTTAGCATAGTCACTCGTAAGTAAAAATCACATCTGTTCACGAACAGGGTATGTTTGGTCTAATATTTCATGTCTAACGTACTTATTTTGAGGAGCATTTCAGATAAACGACTGAGCGTATGTAGCTTTAAGCTCTAGGATTATATGTGAAATACAATTTCACAAAAGATACCTTTACGCTAGCGCTACCTAATCCAGGAAATTTGGTTCAGATTCTGGATACGAGAAGCAAGTATCGATTTACTTCCGCGAACCAGAGGCTTGGGGAAACCCTATGTAAATTCTAGTAAACTTTAAAGTTTTGCTACTTGAAAAGCTTTTCTGTTTTGCGGACTGTTTATATTAGAATAAATACTGTTTAGTAGTGGAGTTGTAATAACTGCTGTCTTACGCTATGGTAGTACTACTATCATGGTTAAAAAAATCAAAAGCATTTTGGTTTGTTAGATAAGAATCCACATAAAATCTTAAGGATTGAACCCCTTGCTTGTTTAGCCTGTAAGATGATTTAGCCTGCAACAATCATCTGAGAAGATGTCGTGGCCATGATGATGATGAAGATGATTAGTTGAATGGAAGGTAGCTATTTGTTTCCTAGGCCTGATGAAACATCATTATTATAGTTTAAATAAGGAAACTTTTTTCAAAGAAGATGATATTGAAACACAGCATTGGATACCACCTGTCCCACCAACGTGCCAGTCTGCAAGACTTTTAAGAAGATTCTCTCTGACCCGCGACCCCTGGCTCGGGTGTCATGACATTTAAATATGGCCATATATACATTGCGGTTAATGCTCGCACGTTATTAAGGTTTCCGCGAACAACAACGGTGATAGTAACGTAATGCACACCTTTGACTCTACGCTGTTGTTTACAAATACAGTAATGCTATAAACACCTAGGTTACATAAAATACTAGTCACGCGACCAGCGACCGGCGTAAATATCGAATTGGTGTTCCTGTAGTTTTTTTTTTTTCACTCATAACACAAAATAACAAACACCATTTCAGTCCAAAATGTCCATGCGAGCACATAAAATAAGTAATAAATAAACCATTAACGTTCCACTGCTCTAACTGTGAAAAAATGTATCAATAAACTCAAAAAACTACTGAACAGATTTCTTTCATTGCCATATATTTTTTTCTGCGGGTATAAAATGATAGAGATAGGTTGAGTTGTAAAAATCTAATAAGTACAAAATGTTCAAAATCGATTTGTCCATAAGCTTTTGAATTCGCGTCTTCAATAAGCATATAAAGCTCAAAAATAAAGCTTTAGAAGTTTCTTCTAAACACACAAAGCCTAAAATGGACTGTAATTGGTAGGTGTGTAAGGAATAAGTTCGGTTGAAGTGGCCCACCGAAGTTGCAGTGCCACTTATCGCGACCATCTGACCCTCGGGGGAAAGCAGCGGCCAACCGTGTTGATATAATAATAATTCCATTATGTTTCTGCTGCCCTGGTACCTGCGGACTTTGCTTATACTGTAAAGATCGCAATTTATGAAAAAAAAAAAAAAAACATGAACTTTCGCTGTTACTTCGTATTATTCAGAGAAGAAAAAATTGTCTCTGTAAAAAAGTCGTAGTTTTGTCCAGCTTCAGAATTTAAGCCATTTATCATTCCATTCAGAGTATTCTAGATGACAGTTTCTCTCAAAGACAGTGTTAATTTTATAAAGCGTTATCGTAAGATTTATCTTTGAAGATGAAATCTGTCATCTAGAATACTCTGAATGGAATGATAAATGGCTTAAATTCTGAAGCTGGACAAAACTACGACTTTTTTACAGAGACAATTTTTTCTTCTCTGAATAATACGAAGTAACAGCGAAAGTTCATGTTTTTTTTTTTTTTTCATAAATTGCGATCTTTACAGTATAAGCAAAGTCCGCAGGTACCAGGCAGCAGAAACATAATGGAATTATTATTATATCAACACGGTTGGCCGCTGCTTTCCCCCGAGGTCAGATGGTCGCGATAAGTGGCACTGCAACTTCGGTGGGCCACTTCAACCGAACTTATTCCTTACACACCTACAATTACAGTCCATTTTAGGCTTTGTGTGTTTAGAAGAAACTTCTAAAGCTTTATTTTTGAGCTTTATATGCTTATTGAAGACGCGAATTCAAAAGCTTATGGACAAATCGATTTTGAACATTTTGTACTTATTTAGATTTTTACAACTCAACCTATCTCTATCATTTTATACCCGCAGAAAAAAATATATGGCAATGAAAGAAATCTGTTCAGTAGTTTTGAGTTTATTGATACATTTTTTCACAGTTAGAGCAGTGGAACGTTAATGGTTTATTTATTACTTATTTTATGTGCTCGCATGGACATTTTGGACTGAAATGGTGTTTGTTATTTTGTGTTATGAGTTGAAAAAAAAAAAAACTACAGGACACCAATTCGATATTTACGCCGGTCGCTGGTCGCGTGACTAGTATTTTATGTAACCTAGGTGTTTATAGCATTACTGTATTTGTAAACAACAGCGTAGAGTCAAAGGTGTGCATTACGTTACTATCACCGTTGTTGTTCGCGGAAACCTTAATAACGTGCGAGCATTAACCGCAATGTATATATGGCCATATTTAAATGTCATGACACCCGAGCCAGGGGTCGCGGGTCAGAGAGAATCTTCTTAAAAGTCTTGCAGACTGGCACGTTGGTGGGACAGGTGGTATCCAATGCTGTGTTTCAATATCATCTTCTTTGAAAAAAGTTTCCTTATTTAAACTATAATAATGATGTTTCATCAGGCCTAGGAAACAAATAGCTACCTTCCATTCAACTAATCATCTTCATCATCATCATGGCCACGACATCTTCTCAGATGATTGTTGCAGGCTAAATCATCTTACAGGCTAAACAAGCAAGGGGTTCAATCCTTAAGATTTTATGTGGATTCTTATCTAACAAACCAAAATGCTTTTGATTTTTTTAACCATGATAGTAGTACTACCATAGCGTAAGACAGCAGTTATTACAACTCCACTACTAAACAGTATTTATTCTAATATAAACAGTCCGCAAAACAGAAAAGCTTTTCAAGTAGCAAAACTTTAAAGTTTACTAGAATTTACATAGGGTTTCCCCAAGCCTCTGGTTCGCGGAAGTAAATCGATACTTGCTTCTCGTATCCAGAATCTGAACCAAATTTCCTGGATTAGGTAGCGCTAGCGTAAAGGTATCTTTTGTGAAATTGTATTTCACATATAATCCTAGAGCTTAAAGCTACATACGCCTCAGTCGTTTATCTGAACATGCTCCTCAAAATAAGTACGTTAGACATGAAATATTAGACCAAACATACCCTGTTCGTGAACAGAGATGTGATTTTTACTTACGAGTGACTATGCTAAAAAAAAAAAAACAATTTGCCATGGATACTAAAGTCTGTTTTCGTCGCCGCAGTAAGAAACACGTTCATTATTAACGCGGCTCACGTAACCGCGAGGGGAGACACCTTATCATTAATCGCAGACTCCGTTAATCCTCACTGTATCTTGAAGAATTCGCGATAAATAATATCTCTGTTTTACGCAAAGAGAGAAGATACAACCAACACGTTTTGGAAATAAATTTTGGTAGTGTGTATGTGTGTGTGTACGCATAATATGTAGGTACAGTTGGCAATATGTTTACCTTTATCCTATAAGCTACAAAGGAAGAAAATTATTCCAATCACTGACTGCCATACTCGTAAGTGAGTATTAAAGCTTTAGTTGGCCTGCAAATAAAAACTATAAGTAGTCTCGGTTTGTCTTCTTATATGTAATTAAATTACATGGCGTATAGAAGTTGCCTTATCTCAAACTCCCTTAATTTCTTATTGTATTGAAGTTACTTAATAAATAATGTCCCTTCGGATTAAAAGTAACATTAGCTCACACTAGGTATTAAAAGTTTTAATACTATTCATATGGTGAGGAGTGCTAGAGGGTGACCTAATTCGTTACTTTGTTGTCTGAACATGCAATGGTCTAATATTGTAGGAATGTTCAAAGGAAGACGATAATGTAGCAGCACCGTATCTTCCGGACACGTAAATAATACATAAAATTATATTAATACTCCGTACTAAATTATTATACGCAGTGAAACTAATTCCTAACATCCTTTTCTTTCCTATAAGAATGCACGTGTATAAGTTAAAAATAAAACACCCAGAGACATTTCAGCATTTTCAGTCTGGTAAACTTAATAAGTTATTCTAGGTCGATAAGCAAACCAAATTAAAATATTGTACAATTATTTCTTGTACATGATCAAAGAGTTCTTTGATAAAAGATATCTAGTTTCATTTAAAATTTAGTTTCAAGTAAGGTCAGTCTATTATATTTAATTCAATTATCTGGCCAATCGGGATTCGGGACTCGAACTCATAATGTTCTGTATTCGAGGAACGAACGCTTAGGACTAGGCACCCTATTTAATAGATTATTATCCGGAAAGGCACAGCGTGGTCTATGTCCATGTCATTATGAACACGAAATAAAAAAAAAATGCTTATTGCCAATGTGTGGTTGGCGTACAGACGGTCTTTTATCCTTCTTCTCACTGTGTGAGTCAAATTCAAAAAACTGATCAGTTCATTTTTTAAAATAAAGAATATCATGAAAAGAATTCCACTTATTTTTTTATCACTGTTAAAAGAACAATACCAGCATTTCTGGGTTAAGTTTAATTTGAAGGTGGAAAACTTCTTACGGCTATATTCCACTGTCCGGTATAAAAGACCGTCTGTACGCCAACCACACATTGGCAATAAGCATTTTTTTTTTATTTCGTGTTCATAATGACATGGACATAGACCACGCTGTGCCTTTCCGGATAATAATCTATTAAATAGGGTGCCTAGTCCTAAGCGTTCGTTCCTCGAATACAGAACATTATGAGTTCGAGTCCCGAATCCCGATTGGCCAGATAATTGAATTAAATATAATAGACTGACCTTACTTGAAACTAAATTTTAAATGAAACTAGATATCTTTTATCAAAGAAATCTTTGATCATGTACAAGAAATAATTGTACAATATTTTAATTTGGTTTGCTTATCGACCTAGAATAACTTATTAAGTTTACCAGACTGAAAATGCTGAAATGTCTCTGGGTGTTTTATTTTTAACTTATACACGTGCATTCTTATAGGAAAGAAAAGGATGTTAGGAATTAGTTTCACTGCGTATAATAATTTAGTACGGAGTATTAATATAATTTTATGTATTATTTACGTGTCCGGAAGATACGGTGCTGCTACATTATCGTCTTCCTTTGAACATTCCTACAATATTAGACCATTGCATGTTCAGACAACAAAGTAACGAATTAGGTCACCCTCTAGCACTCCTCACCATATGAATAGTATTAAAACTTTTAATACCTAGTGTGAGCTAATGTTACTTTTAATCCGAAGGGACATTATTTATTAAGTAACTTCAATACAATAAGAAATTAAGGGAGTTTGAGATAAGGCAACTTCTATACGCCCATGTAATTTAATTACATATAAGAAGACAAACCGAGACTACTTATAGTTTTTATTTGCAGGCCAACCTAAGCTTTAATACTCACTTACGAGTATGGCAGTCAGTGATTGGAATAATTTCTTCCTTTGTAGCTTATAGGATAAAGGTAAACATATTGCCAACTGTACCTACATATTATGCGTACACACTCACATACACACTACCAAAATTTATTTCCAAAACGTGTTGGTTGTATCTTCTCTCTTTGCGTAAAACAGAGATATTATTTATCGCGAATTCTTCAAGATACAGTGAGGATTAACGGAGTCTGCGATTAATTGATAAGGGTGTCTCCCCTCGCGGTTACGTGAGCCGCGTTAATAATGAACGTGTTTCTTACTGCGGCGACGAAAACAGACTTTAGTATCCATGGCAAATTGTTTTTTTTTTTTTAGCATAGTCACTCGTAAGTAAAAATCACATCTGTTCACGAACAGGGTATGTTTGGTCTAATATTTCATGTCTAACGTACTTATTTTGAGGAGCATTTCAGATAAACGACTGAGCGTATGTAGCTTTAAGCTCTAGATTATATGTGAAATACAATTTCACAAAAGATACCTTTACGCTAGCGCTACCTAATCCAGGAAATTTGGTTCAGATTCTGGATACGAGAAGCAAGTATCGATTTACTTCCGCGAACCAGAGGCTTGGGGAAACCCTATGTAAATTCTAGTAAACTTTAAAGTTTTGCTACTTGAAAAGCTTTTCTGTTTTGCGGACTGTTTATATTAGAATAAATACTGTTTAGTAGTGGAGTTGTAATAACTGCTGTCTACGCTATGGTAGTACTACTATCATGGTTAAAAAAATCAAAAGCATTTTGGTTTGTTAGATAAGAATCCACATAAAATCTTAAGGATTGAACCCCTTGCTTGTTTAGCCTGTAAGATGATTTAGCCTGCAACAATCATCTGAGAAGATGTCGTGGCCATGATGATGATGAAGATGATTAGTTGAATGGAAGGTAGCTATTTGTTTCCTAGCCTGATGAAACATCATTATTATAGTTTAAATAAGGAAACTTTTTTCAAAGAAGATGATATTGAAACACAGCATTGGATACCACCTGTCCCACCAACGTGCCAGTCTGCAAGACTTTTAAGAAGATTCTCTCTGACCCGCGACCCCTGGCTCGGGTGTCATGACATTTAAATATGGCTCATATATACATTGCGGTTAATGCTCGCACGTTATTAAGGTTTCCGCGAACAACAACGGTGATAGTAACGTAATGCACACCTTTGACTCTACGCTGTTGTTTACAAATACAGTAATGCTATAAACACCTAGGTTACATAAAATACTAGTCACAGCGACCGAGCGACCGGCGTAAATATCGAATTGGTGTCCTGTAGTTTTTTTTTTTTTCAACTCATAACACAAAATAAACAAACACCATTTCAGTCCAAAATGTCCATGCGAGCACATAAAATAAGTAATAAATAAACCATTAACGTTCCACTGCTCTAACTGTGAAAAAATGTATCAATAAACTCAAAAACTACTGAACAGATTTCTTTCATTGCCATATATTTTTTTCTGCGGGTATAAAATGATAGAGATAGGTTGAGTTGTAAAAATCTAAATAAGTACAAAAATGTTCAAAATCGATTTGTCCATAAGCTTTTGAATTCGCGTCTTCAATAAGCATATAAAGCTCAAAAATAAAGCTTTAGAAGTTTCTTCTAAACACACAAAGCCTAAAATGGACTGTAATTGTAGGTGTGTAAGGAATAAGTTCGGTTGAAGTGGCCCACCGAAGTTGCAGTGCCACTTATCGCGACCATCTGACCTCGGGGAACCAGCGGCCAACCGTGTTGATATAATAATAATTCCATTATGTTTCTGCTGCCTGGTACCTGCGGACTTTGCTTATACTGTAAAGATCGCAATTTATGAAAAAAAAAAAAAAAAAAACATGAACTTTCGCTGTTACTTTCGTATTATTCAGAGAAGAAAAAATTGTCTCTGTAAAAAAGTTCGTAGTTTTGTCCAGCTTCAGAATTTAAGCCATTTATCATTCTCATTCAGAGTATTCTAGATGACAGATTTCATCTTCAAAGATAAATCTTACGATAACGCTTTATAAAATTAACACTGTCTTTGAGAGAAACTGTCATCTAGAATACTCTGAATGGAATGATAAATGGCTTAAATTCTGAAGCTGGACAAAACTACGACTTTTTACAGAGACAATTTTTTCTTCTCTGAATAATACGAAGTAACAGCGAAAGTTCATGTTTTTTTTTTTTTTTATTCATAAATTGCGATCTTTACAGTATAGCAAAGTCCGCAGGTACCAGGGCAGCAGAAACATAATGGAATAATTATTATATCCAACACGGTTTGGCCGCTGCTTTCCCCCGAGGTCAGATGGTCGCGATAAGTGGCACTGCAACTTCGGTGGGCCACTTCAACCGAACTTATTCCTTACACACCTACAATTACAGTCCATTTTAGGCTTTGTGTGTTTAGAAGAAACTTCTAAAGCTTTATTTTTGAGCTTTATATGCTTATTGAAGACGCGAATTCAAAAGCTTATGGACAAATCGATTTTGAACATTTGTACTTATTTAGATTTTTACCAACTCAACCTATCTCTATCATTTTATACCCGCAGAAAAAAATATATGGCAATGAAAGAAATCTGTTCAGTAGTTTTTGAGTTTATTGATACATTTTTTCACAGTTAGAGCAGTGGAACGTTAATGGTTTATTTAATACTTATTTTATGTGCTCGCATGGACATTTTGGACTGAAATGGTGTTTGTTATTTTGTGTTATGAGTTGAAAAAAAAAAAAACTACAGGACACCAATTCGAT
>JARACY010001491.1:0-57152 GCA_029255725.1 Scrobipalpa atriplicella
TCCGATCCGACAGTCGCATCGGAAGAATGGCGTAACATGAAACGCTGTTTTTTATTATTATTTGAATGGGATTGCTCTTGACTCCAGTTTAGGTTGTGGTTAGGGACGACAGAGGAGCGAGCTTATTCACTACAACTTTGAAGTGTTGGGATTGTATCGCCCTATTCAGGGTAGGCTCATGATCCTCGATGGAGACTTATATCAGCTGAGATGATGTTGATGGGGGTTGGGTGAACACAGACGCAGTGAGTTCCACTCTTTTCCTGTGTGCATTATGAAAGATTTTTGGTGCAGTGCGCTTTGGTTGACGCATGACCTGCCACACAGAAACAAATAATGTTCACAATATCATCACAATGTACATTTTTAAATTCATGTAGATGACACAAGACGATTGACCTTTGTCCCTTACTAATTGTGCGTCTTATCAAAGGTCATGGAAGGGAATGCACCATTCAGTATACTCTTTACTTATCGGGATTTCCGTGGACAAATTTTTAGAAACACAGCTAAACCATAGTTAGACCTCAAAACAACAACAGCGTGAAAAGAAACTCTGTAATTATTGGACTGACCAGACCAGTGCAGTTTCGATTGGAGCATTGAATTGAAGTATCTATCTTTGACCGACCACGTGCCTACGTGGTGGTGAAAAAAAAGGGCGAAATATGTTATACTTTTTTATCTCTTCGTATAAAGAGAAATAACTTTATTGTTCTAAATATAAATGATAGTGCATTCTTTGCTGTGTTCGTTATGTTATTCAGTGATATAATATCACTATCGTTTGTCATAGTTGCAATCCATCATGTGCAGTGACTAGGCCGGCAGGTCACACCACCAGTGCGTCACTCTATTTACATACTAGCTCTCGTACTATCTATTATAGTAGGTACGTAGTTAGTACGTATTGCCCGCAATTTCCGTATCTCTTGCTATAACAATTTCAATTTTCATTAGCGAGGACTTTTTCAGGCCAAAATTACCAATGACTGATATTGTACATTTAAGTGTTTTAAACAATAAACTCCCTCTGGAGGTGGGTTAACCTTCAGCGAAAAAAAAAAAATTCTATCGTTTATTGCAAGTCACAACACAAAGGATCCTAAAAATATAACAGTTTCTGTCTCATGTGACGCCCTGCAAGGGCACAGCAATTTAGTTAGAAAGAGCTACAACAAACAATCCTTTGTAAAGTGGAAGTTTTCTCGTTAGCATTGGTTATGTTTATTAATTTTATAGGCGATTAAAAACCTTTTATATTGCTTGTCTATCACTATTTTAATAACAAAGCAAGCTGTGCGTTGCCTATAACGCCGTTGTATCAATTTTTTGTTTTATTCTCATAATGTTATATTGGATATCAAATTACTTTACCTACCTAAAAGGCGGAAAAAAGAAATCTTATGCTGTAGAATATGCCTATCATTATCATCATGGGGTTCCATTACGAAATTGAATACTATGGTTACCATCGATCAATAACGAAACGTGTCTCATCAGGTCTTCGACATTTATTGTTTTTAGTCGTCGTCTCAAATTTCTAATTCAATTATTATAGGCATTTTAATAGTCTTTGTTCAAATTAGTTGTATAATTTATTATAATTTCTTCTTTTGTATTGTGTGGCATATAATCTACTGTTTATTATGTACAGCGTTATCATCAAGTTTATTATCGACCTGTTTCTTGGGCAAAGTTTTGTTTGTTATTATCACAAGCATAATGTACAGTTTTCATCGTAATGTCACTAACTTTTTCCGAAAGATTTAAACGTATTGATAGAATGTAGGTACATACTTTTTTTCTCGTCTATATTGCACTTTTGAAGTAAAAAACCAGGATGTTCTTTATTCACAAAATCGAAGCATGTCTCTACATCGAATTACGGTGATAATACTTCATTGATAGACGGCAAGAAATTAATTACCTACTCTACATTCTTCTTACCGCCTTTTTACCGCGAAGCTATCTACTAGACCAAAGACGAGAATACCAAAAACGTAAGACAATAATGCCTGCATTCTTCTATCTACGACACGGTTCTCAATGAACGTGGGCGGGGGCGCTGCAGGCAGTATAAAGAGAACAGGGGTTTTTAATTTGTTCGTTCTGGAGAAAATTCTCACTCTCAAAATACTTAGATGGCGCTGTGCGCGCCTAACATTTTGACAGGTCTTGTGACGTTGTTTTGACGGTTTCGTTTCACGCAATGTGACAAATAAGTTTTAGTGTAAAATTTATAGCTTAGAAAGGCTTTTTTTAGTGCTGCTTTACTGAATAATGAACTAAAGATAAGTAAAATACAGCTTTCGGAGATGTAAAAAGATTGATTTGACAAAATTAGACAAGATATAAATAGTCAATAGACACTTCCGTGTAAAGAAACGTTTTTTTAGCCAGTTTCAGCGCCCTATGCAGGAACTCACAAGTATCGTCCAAAAAATTCCCACTGTCAAATTAATGTCAAATCTCAAGATGGCAGCGTTAGTTCCTTTTTTCCCCACATTCATATAAAACATGGTCGTATTGTTCAGTGGTCCCACGATATTCGATAAGACACATTATTGTTATAGTCCGTAACAGGAAGCCCATTGTTGTATTGAATTTACATCGTAATCTAATAAACTATCAGTGAGTGCATTAGGCAGGAATATAGATTGGATTGTTCGTGTAATCATACAAATTATGTGATGTGTAAAGGTTTTTTAACCAGAGTAACTGATAAAACAACAGACGGCATTTTGACATGCTCGCCTAGAGGATGCCTATTAAGTAATGACTCTTGTCTTAAAAAGGCCCAGATTATAATGTTCTGGAAACAGAATTCAATTCTTTGCCCTTCGCATTTTCAACGAATCCCAACCGACTAATTTTAAGAGGAGCAGGGGGAGTTTATCGATTTATCAATTTATCACAAGCAATCTTTAGGTTGTTTGATGACCTGGTCATGGTCAGGTCTTGTCTTTGATGAAACCATGCACAAATCCATCTACAGTTATGCCACAGTTATGCATAAGCCAGTCCCATCTTTCGCCACCTCAGTTAAACACTTCTATAAACAAGAATAGTCAAAATATTGGCAATGGTAAATCAGGTGGAATTGCCTACGTATGTTTAACATAAAACTTCTTCGTACATTTCGAAACGTAAAACAAGAAACTGCTTTGATTACAGAAAGTTTGAAAACTGAATGAAAACTTCTTTAATATAATATTTAAACATCAGATAAAGTTGAATGTTTATCTGTTGTTGAGTTGCAGAACATAAGCATTGTAAGAATTTGTAGGTAGGCTAGGTTATCAATAACACAACCATTTTTGATATGATTGCAACAACAGCCGCAACAAATGCCAAATATGGCTATCCCATATGGCCACACTCAGCCGGATAAGTATAAGTGGATAAATAAGGTGGTGTTAATCTGACCCCACACGGGACCTGTCATTTACCATCGGTTCTTCAAGGTCACCAAATGCTTGGTTAAAACGGTCTTTTCTATAGGTCTCCACAACTTTTCGGTGGGTTGAAACAAAACAAATTACCTTGAAATTTTCTGGTCCACGTCCAAATTGATGTCAAGCATAGAATGATAGAACAAAGGACGCTGCGGTAAAAGTTGCGGTGTGACCTGGTCCAGTTGGTGACAAACGGTGACAGATGAACGGAAAGAAAGTGATGGCTGATTCCGCTATATAGCCATTAATAACAAGATCACAGAGATTACAAGGAAAACACGGGTAGTTGCAAGTGGTAAAACATGGGTATTGTCGAGACAATGTTTTTGACAAAATCGAGATCTTGACTCTAGTGGAAACTAACTTGATATTAATCGATAAGGAAGAAAGTTAGTATAGTTGTACTTTATCTCTAACGACCTAACAAACATATAAAAAGAAAAACAATAGAGACTAGTGCCATTAAACCTAAGTGTACTATTTATTATTCCAAGATCTAACTCGATTACTATCTTGTGATGGACGTCGACAGAAGAACAAAGAAAGAAAGTGATATATCAATACTGCATTTGCTATTCTGGTAGCAATAATAGTGCACTTAAAGCACTGAAAAATTTATATGAAAACAGAAAGGAACTGCGCTGTTTGACCTAGGTCGATACTAGGAATAGAATTTGTGTGTCGCGAAATAGATGGGTTTTATATTTATTTGCATAGAATATTCGTATTAAATTGATACCACCACGTACCAATGTGTTTTTCGGTTTCGAATTTCATATGTACGTTTATTTGACGCTTTTACGGTGAAGGAAAACATTGTGAGGAAACCTGCACACACCTAAAAGGTTGTGTGTAACCTAATCTAGGATTAGGTCTGGTTTCCCTTCCGGGTTGCGGAGGTCAGATGGCAGTCGCTCTGTGTAAAAACTAGTATCCTCGTTCAATCCCCTAGATTAGGTAGCAGACCCCGTGAAATACGGGAAAAAGGCTAGGAAGATGAAGATGATGATTCGCATAAATTCGCCAGTAGATTATATGCCACACAATACAAAAGAAGAAATTATAATAAATTATACAACTAATTTGAACAAAGACTATTAAAATGCCTATAATAATTGAATTAGAAATTTGAGACGACGACTAAAAACAATAAATGTCGAAGACCTGATGAGACACGTTTCGTTATTGATCGATGGTAACCATAGTATTCAATTTCGTAATGGAACCCCATGATGATAATGATAGGCATATTCTACAGCATAAGATTTCTTTTTTCCGCCTTTTAGGTAGGTAAAGTAATTTGATATCCAATATAACATTATGAGAATAAAACAAAAAATTGATACAACGGCGTTATAGGCAACGCACAGCTTGCTTTGTTATTAAAATAGTGATAGACAAGCAATATAAAAGGTTTTTAATCGCCTATAAAAATTAATAAACATAACCAATGCTAACGAGAAAACTTCCACTTTACAAAGGATTGTTTGTTGTAGCTCTTTCTAACTAAATTGCTGTGCCCTTGCAGGGCGTCACATGAGACAGAAACTGTTATATTTTTAGGATCCTTTGTGTTGTGACTTGCAATAAACGATAGAATTTTTTTTTTTTCGCTGAAGGTTAACCCACCTCCAGAGGGAGTTTATTGTTTAAAACACTTAAATGTACAATATCAGTCATTGGTAATTTTGGCCTGAAAAAGTCCTCGCTAATGAAAATTGAAATTGTTATAGCAAGAGATACGGAAATTGCGGGCAATACGTACTAACTACGTACCTACTATAATAGATAGTACGAGAGCTAGTATGTAAATAGAGTGACGCACTGGTGGTGTGACCTGCCGGCCTAGTCACTGCACATGATGGATTGCAACTATGACAAACGATAGTGATATTATATCACTGAATAACATAACGAACACAGCAAAGAATGCACTATCATTTATATTTAGAACAATAAAGTTATTTCTCTTTATACGAAGAGATAAAAAAGTATAACATATTTCGCCCTTTTTTTTCACCACCACGTAGGCACGTGGTCGGTCAAAGATAGATACTTCAATTCAATGCTCCAATCGAAACTGCACTGGTCTGGTCAGTCCAATAATTACAGAGTTTCTTTTCACGCTGTTGTTGTTTTGAGGTCTAACTATGGTTTAGCTGTGTTTCTAAAAATTTGTCCACGGAAATCCCGATAAGTAAAGAGTATACTGAATGGTGCATTCCCTTCCATGACCTTTGATAAGACGCACAATTAGTAAGGGACAAAGGTCAATCGTCTTGTGTCATCTACATGAATTTAAAAATGTACATTGTGATGATATTGTGAACATTATTTGTTTCTGTGTGGCAGGTCATGCGTCAACCAAAGCGCACTGCACCAAAAATCTTTCATAATGCACACAGGAAAAGAGTGGAACTCACTGCGTCTGTGTTCACCCAACCCCCATCAACATCATCTCAGCTGATATAAGTCTCCATCGAGGATCATGAGCCTACCCTGAATAGGGCGATACAATCCCAACACTTCAAAGTTGTAGTGAATAAGCTCGCTCCTCTGTCGTCCCTAACCACAACCTAAACTGGAGTCAAGAGCAATCCCATTCAAATAATAATAAAAAACAGCGTTTCATGTTACGCCATTCTTCCGATGCCGACTGTCGGTCGGATATAGCGCTCCATCGACCGTCGCATGCGCAGGTGAAAGTGTCGTCCGTCGCCCGATCGAGCGAGGTGAAACTAAGGATGTGGAGCGTTCCGAAAAGACGGTTCAAATTGCGCATAATTTGTTCTTTTTCTTATAGAGTCGACGAACGAACCGATGAACCCTGGTGTTAGAGATTTTAAATAAATAAATAAAATTGTTTTATTTCGGGTACAAGGTCCCATAGACAAAAATACACATAATTTTTTTTTTATGAAAATGATTTTTTATGAATTCAATTACATTAAATTAAATTAAATTGAAGTTTAAAACATTAATTGAAATTATCATCGAAATTTAAAACCACCTTTAGTAACAACTACATAATAGGCCTCTGAGATGGTTTTTGTAACGACCACCATCAAAGACAGCGACCGGGATCGAAGGCTTAACGTGCCCTGTGAAGCACGGACTTGACCTAAAACACTTAACCTATGCATGATTTTAATAATATTTTTGTTGCACATTATTATTTCTAAACGTTGTAGAATCCAATTTGCGTTTATAAAGAAACACGCAGAAACTCGAATCAATTACGTTATCACAATTTTATTTATTTCATCTCTCTTATTTTTCCGTTGCCAGGCGCCGCTTACTTGTTCAAATTAAATTCTCTTCCAGCGATTTACCTTTAATGAAAAAAAAACCTTTTTGGCGTGATAGATGTTTAGTTGGTTGAATGTTTTGATGCAAAGTAATAATGTATAAAAAAAAAAATTTAAGCCTCTGAAAAAAAAAACGAGCTAAAATTGATTCTTAGAAATCTGTTTTTCCTTTCGTTTTTTCGGGGCTTAAATTACTTCAGAGCTAAATAATATTAGAAATAACAAATCAAAAATTTCATCCGCCGACAGGATTTAGTTCAGAGCTTTTTGCGTCCATCATCAAACAATTTCAATTTAATAACTTTACCAACAGAAAAAAACGTTTCTTCTTTCAAAAAATTGCCGTCGTAACTTAATTCTCGTCCACAAAAAACAAATCCATTTATCGGAATTGAAACAATTACACAAACACAAAACATCTTTTGGGAACCCAGAAAATTATTATTCTGATTTACTCTGGTTCTCTTTACTCATTGCTTGACTGTGCGTTCGTCACTTATTATAAGTATTGAAATAAGCTATTTACATGTAAAAACAACAATTTGTATAAAAGAGGTCACCAGGTCACAATCTTCTTCTTCTTCCATGCTGGACTGGGAGTGATAAAAAAACATAGAATGTGCCAGCTGCATCTCCCTTCTGGGCATGCTGTATAAACCAGCTAAGGGATTAGAGAGTTTGTTGAGTTACATTTTTGCTCTGCCTACCCCATTAGGGATAAAGACGAGATTTTATGTATGTATGTAGGTCACCATCAGACAACAAAGAACCACGCGAGCAACCGCAACTACTAATAAACAGTATAATCACAACAAAAGGAACAAAATATAACAAAGTAGAGTATAATAAGTTAACCTTACTCTACTTACGGCACGGTCATTGGCCATACACGTTGTTACGTCAGTAGACGTTCTATGGTGAATGTAAAAGACCGCCATAGCACGCGAGCGGTTGTAGGTTGTATAAAAATAGTGACCACATTGCATGGGTACAAACATACATAAAGTCACAGCACGCCTTTATCAAAAGATGCACATGTCAGCGTAAAATTGTAACAACTGTTAGTTTACAAACTTACTCGTCAGTTTATAAACTTTCGGTAGGTTATATTATAGGTTGAATTATTCTTCACTTAGCCTTACTATGGGTTCTAAGTTTAATTTATTTAAGTTCCCGGTAACCGGTAAAGCAACACGTTTCAACTTTCACACCGAGTCAGTAATTATGTTATTAGCACCCTTCGTAAACGCTTTCCTACAACTAACGTAAATATACGACCGTATTATTACTTCCATGCTGGACTGGTAGCGATAGAAA
Organism: Scrobipalpa atriplicella; assembly: GCA_029255725.1. NCBI lineage: Eukaryota > Metazoa > Arthropoda > Insecta > Lepidoptera > Gelechiidae > Scrobipalpa > Scrobipalpa atriplicella. The sequence goes on from JARACY010001491.1 coordinate 8,084, forward strand.
AACATAGAATGTGCCAAGCTGCATCCCCTCCCGGGCATGCTGTAAAAACCAGCTAAGGAATTCGAGGGTTTTAGTATATTGTTATTTAGGCGATGGGCTGACAACCTGTCACTACATCAATATACAGATATATCTTAAACAGCCCTCAAAACTTGTCAGACGTGGCGGAACGATCTTTGGTTGGATCGTTGACGCTCTGCCTACCCCATTAGGGATACATGCGTGATATTATGTATGTATTCTTAGTTGTGCGCTTCCAACTATTGGGTCACACTACGTCATACATTGCTGAAATTTGTGAAAGGCGACCGCAGTACCTACTATTTATGCTTATAGGTATCATGAAAAAACATGGCATCATCATCATCATTTTTAGCTCTGCTAAAATTTTTCTGCTTTGGGAAAGTTGTTTGGTATTATTAGTAGAACATGTGGTTTGAAGTTACCCAGTACTTTTTTTACACCCTGTATAATTCATGCTTAATACTGCATTCTTCACTACATCACTAGTGACTCGCGTATATTATTCAAAATAAGAGAGAATCGTCGTTAGATCACAAACCGGTTGTCAAAACCACTAGAACCTGTTATTGCATCACACCAAACTGTGTCAACTTTAGATTATGATCAGATCTTCCGTCTTCGCGGAGTGATATTTCCGGATTACCGATAGTTTATGTGAGAGTATAAAAAGTACCATTATTTTTGTCAGAGACATCAAGTCTAGATCCAGTGTCGAGACCTAGGCAATAATAATAATAATAAAATAAAATAATAAAAATGTTTATTTCTCTCACCACAATATTTACAAATAATGTTGTACAACGTCTTAGAATATAATAAAACAAAACTTTAATAAAACCAAGTATTTTGGTGAGAGCTGGTTCCTGTTAAAGGCATTGCGCCTGTACTACAGGTAACCAGGCCCCAACCACAGGCAATAAAGATTGTTATCACCAGATTTCTCCTCAACAATTATCTCTTATTGTTAACTCACGTTTTTGGCAAAAATACTTAAAATTACCTTTAAAAAGGAAATCTAGTAGTTGAATAAGTTTACAAGTCATAGAATAAGGGGTAACAAGTTTTTTTTTAAAACGTGGCAAAGATCACAGCGTTTAATATTTTTCTCACTTACATAACGATTCACGATGGTTTTGCGTAAATGCTAATCATGTTTTTATAAGAAACAGCCATGACTCTAGAAAAAGATTTATTTACACAAAAGTCTAAGCAATCGTAAGCATTTGTATGACAAACTAATAACACTATGCAACTGCCTCCGTGGTCTAGTGGTCTGAGCCTTGGCCCGATCCGGAGGTCCTGGGTTCAATTCCCAGGGGAACACAAAGTTGATATTTGTCAATTTATAACTTTGTGAGATTTTCCCCAGTTTGGTTAGGACAATGCAGGCTGAACCACCTGATTGCCTGCAAGAAAAAAGATTCCGTGCTTCGGAGCTTCACGTTAAGCTTCGGTCCCGGTAGCTGTCTTTGATAGTAGTCGTTACACAAACTACGTCCTCTGTCATGTGCTGTGCTATTAGGCGGTTTGAAAACTCTGACACCGGGGTTCATCAGGTCGGTCAACTCGAAACCCACACGACAAGAAGAAGATTTATTTACACAAAATTCTAAAAAATTGTGAGCATTTGAATGACAAACTAATACCACTATTTCAACATGTCTGTTTGTCCGGTTATGTGCTGTGTAATGTTGACTTCTTCGGAAAGCGAAAGTTTTAAGTAAAAGTGGAGTCGAAGATATGCATCCTGTCCTTTTACGTTTAAGTCTTATCTTTAGAATTTGTCAGCAAGTTGGCGAAACTCAAGTGATCTCCAGTGATCGGAAGAGGTAGACTCGTTATATTGGTGCCCTTTTTTCGATTGTATTGGCGCCGGCATGGCATGTACGTTTATTTCTTCTTTTTTTTATCAGCCGCCAAATCTACGCTCACAACTTTATGTATTTACTTTTTTTAAATTGATATTCAGTAAACTATTCGGTGAGTAAGAAGTAACGCAAAGCTGCTACAACCAGCCATTTTTTCCGGGATTTTGTTACGTTATTTTTACTTGTATCGCTTCAAAAGGTGAAACATTCGGGGTGCCAAAACTAGAGAGCAAGAAAGGTAGGTTAGTGTCGTCTGTAAATGTGTAATTTTAAGTTTTAAGCAGTCAAAAAGTCACATTTTGCTTTATTCCAATATCCTTAAAACACAATAAAAACAATTTCCAACAAACACGATTGCCTGCTGAATACAACTTCCCGTCATTAATCATTTGCTTCTGTTCGCACGTTTTTACCGACACCGTCACACGAAGGCGGTTGCCAAGCGAATTGTTCTCGGTTGATGAGCTGACGAAGTAACTGGGTGTCGACGAGTTTAGAGGAAACAATTATTGGGTATGTATTTGCAAAATCCTTATTTCAATCTGCCTAAGAGGTTTACCCCTGAAGCCTTAAAAGTCCGGTGGCAAAGATAGCAGTAGTAGTCCTTTTAAAGCATCTACCGTCAGCTCAGAAGCGTGTGACAGAGATTCCTATCACTTAGTGAATTTGCTGACCGTGTTTTGTATTGTATGTCGGGTAGGTTTTGGATTAGTTTATACGAATATGTAAGATGGTGATGGGATGGTGAGATTACCCATCGATACATAAAATATTCTTCCATGCCGGATTGGGAGTGGTAGAAAAACATAGAATGTGCCAGCTGCATGCCATCTCCTCCCGGGCATGCTGTAAAAACCAGCTAAGGGATTCGAGGGTTTCTGTGTATTGTAATTTAGGCGATGGGCTGACAACCCGTCACTATAGCAATATACGCAATCATCTGTAATAACCCTCAAAACTTGTCAAACGTGGCGAAACGACCTTTGTTTAGGTCGTTTTTGCTCTGCCTACCCCATTAGGGATAAAGACGTGATTATATGTCGCAGGGATTTAGTCAAAGACGTTATATTATAATTTATCTTAGGAAATTTATAATCTAACCTAACCTAACCTACCGATAGTTTATAAACTGACTAGTAAGTGTGTAAACTAACAGTTGTTACAATTTAACGCTGACATATATACATAAAATATCGTCTATAGGCAGTAGACAGGACATTAAAATCCTCATAACACCAGAGAATAACCATTATTAGGCACAAGCGTCTACGTAAAATGTGGTTTTTACTTATAAATAAAAATATGAAACATGTGTTACGCTATTGTTCAAGTCGTGTTACGTGTCTTCTTTTTCCGTGTAAACCACAAATGAACCATTGTTTAGTTTTTTTTCCTTGTCTACTGTCGACTTCAGTATAGTACGCATTGTTTTAATAGACTGAGTCATACATACATAAAACATTGTCTTACAAAGTTCACGCCAATTAATTAATGAAGATTGTTTAATTACAATAATTATCAGTTAATTATCATACTTCGATCGATACTTTTCGTTGATTTAATTAGTAATCTTTTGTTCATGTCCGATTCTTTTAAAACAAAGAAATTTATTTAAAAATAAAATAACGTGCATAAAAAACCCAATTTTTTGTATGGATAAAATACGCAAACTTGAAATAATTATGGATACCTATAGATTTGGGTTTATTAACCTTCCTCTTTAGGGTTATGCCCTTAAGAGGCTACCCTGAGCCAAGTGGCGGTCTCATCAGTCAAAAAATCATAATCCACTGAAAACACAATCAATCGAAAATCCGGTACGGCGAATTGAAGTTAAAGCAAAGAAGATAATTTAGAACATCATAAACTTGAAATTCATAGTTCCTGGTAGTAACAGAAAGAAAATTTGCGAAAAACGGCCACTTTTAGCACTTTTGCTATCTGTAACTGCTGTAAACACTGAATCATAAGTTTATGATGTTCTAAATTATCTTCTTTGCTTTAACTTCAATTCGCCGTACCGGATTTTCGATTGATTGTGTTTTCAGTGGATTATGATTTTTTGACTGATGAGGCCGCCACTTGGCTCAGGGTAGCCTCTTAAGGGTATTAATTTATTGATTCTTCTGTAGATACATTACCTGTATAAGGGTTATAGAAAAAGTTAATGTTTTCTAGTCCTATCGAATCTGAATCAGCTTTTAGGGAATTGACGAAGGTTGGCATAGAGTGACAGCTGACTGACTTGACCTTTGCAGCCCAGGGGATACCTTTTGTCAGGATAAGTTATTGCATGACAAGAGTTTTTTAGCCCTTTGTCATATCCACGTCTGACAAGTTCTAAGGGTCATTTTAGAAATAACGAACTGTGTACTGCTAAGGGATAGGTTGCTATTGCTAATAGCCTATTGCCAAAATTACAATACACTGAAACAAAAGCCTCCCTACTTTCTATAGTATTTCCGGGGAAGAAGCAAGCATCTTCTTCAGGAAACTTGCTTATTCGAACCGCAGGAGGTTTACACCTTGGCTTTTTGATTTATTTCTTGGAAATGAGATAAGTAGAATTTCTCAAGTGGATCGGTCCAGTAAGTTTAGAGTTTATTCTTACTTACAAAAATACAAATCTTTTCAATATGTACAGATAAAATACGTATTTGATCTATGGTATACCAGATATTTTACCGAGGCCAACCCTAAGTATTTCGAGTGAAACTTTAAACGATTATTATCCAATACTCTGTTGATTGAACTGAGGAATCATTTCCTGGAAATCTCTGGAGGAAGCTCAAGATGCTTGATAATGAAGCTGTTTGTTCGGCCAGGTGGAAGATCCAATCTTAATCAACTTCCCTTTTAGAGCAAAACTTGTATCTATGGACGTCCGGTCCGTTCGTTTTCTAGCGTTATGATTTCCTTTGTAGTCTAGTCGTCTGAGTATTGAACTCTCGAATCGAGGGTTAAATTCCCACAGATTGGCAAATGATTGTTTTTTTAGGACCATGCCGAATCACCTGATTGTCAGACATTTAGGTAAGATGATTCCGTGGTTCAGAGGGCAAGTTTAGCTGTCTTTGGTGAATTCGGTACAGAAACCATGTCAGAGAATATTGGTTTAAAAGCTTGACATCAGGATTCATTGATTCGTTCGTCGATTCAACCGGAAAAAGAAGGAAGCTAAAATTATTGTAGGTATCAGATTTTGTCCTACGAATTAATTAAAAAAATTAAAAACGTGCCGCAACAAAAGCATTTTTTTTCCAGTCTGTATTATTTCATCATCACCTAAACGTGCACCTCGAAACCCACAAAACTATTCTATTGCATTTTTCACAAGCTTCCGTCGTGTCGCCAAGTCACGCTCGGCAGTCGCATTGTCATGATAATTGCATGGTTCTGGCATACCATGGTTCATGTCTGTCGCAATAGGAGGTACAGTGGAGGGCTATAAATTTTGCACATCAGCTAAGTTCAGATTTGTAAAGCGTTATTTCTGTTGCACTTGTACAGTCAACGAACTACTTAATAAGGGCAAAAGATCTGCTCTAAACAGATGATGTTTTCTCAAGTGTTTATTTAAGTATATGGAAAGCCTTCAATGGCAGTAAGGCCTGCATAATGAGGCGTCGCATATTATAGATAAAATTTCTTGTACAGTTTAATAACCTGCTACTACTTGCTAGCCCGGTAATCAATTACCAGAGAAAACTTAATTGGTTTGGAGCTGCCCTGGTGCCCTAACTAACTAGTTGGTTGATTTTACAACGACCTCAACGACTGACAAACGTCACTGCCTCTTTCCAAATGTTGATGTGTAACATTAACGACCCCATACTGTACTGTACCTATTATTTAAACTCAGTAATTTGGAAATATGATGAAACGGCTCCACTGAATGGCGAGTGAATTAAGCTCTTTGTTTCAAATACACAATTACACATGTTACGACTAAACATACATACAAAAAGTCACGCCTTTATCCCTTTCGGGGTAGGCAGAGCGAAAAACGCCTCGTAAGAGGCACCGTCACCAAATTGAGGGCAATTTTAGATTGTAACATATATAGCTGTAGTGACAGGTTGTCAGCCCTTGCCTAAATTACGATACACTGTGACCCCTTGTTTGCTGACTTCTACAGCATGCCCGGGAGGAAGGGCAGCTGGAACTTTCTATATTTTTCTATCGCTTCCAGTCTAACATGTTTGCACATATTACATTTAGTATTGTGGCGTTGGGTGGTAGAGTAAGAACATACTTAACTCTTAAATTATTTGCACAGCTGTTACAGATTGTAGGTATAGTAATAAATTCCTAAATTCAAAATACTAAATAGAATTCCTAAATTTAAAATACAAAATAGTGACATCTAACCGAAAATTGTTTAACAATTTGCAACCTGTGACGACTATGCCAATACTCTAGGAAGTTTTGAAATAGATCGTCATAACATGACAACACTGCTCCGGACATTGTTGATGTAGAATCATAGAAAACATCCACATTGCTGTGATTAACACCGGCATATTGTCCAAAGTCATCGCCTATTATAACCCGTGCACATAAAGAAACGATCTATAAATGGCCGACGCTCGCATGCGTTCTCGCTCACTCTCTATTAGGTAGAGCGAGCACGCTTGCGAGGCGGACCAATCACGAAGCGAGCCGACGCCATTTTTAGATAGTTTCTTTAAACGCACGGCTTATAGTTGAATTGAAAATGGAAACCAAGCTGCACTGGGAGCGATAGAAAAACTTAGAATGTGCCAGCTGCATTTCCTCCCGGGCATGCTGTAGAAACCAGCTAAGGGATTCGAGGGTTTCAGTGTATTGTAATTTAGGCGATGGGCTGACAACCTGTCACTACAGCAATATGCAGGCAGATCAATCTTAAACAGCCCTCAAAACTTGTCAGACGTAGTGGAACGAACTTTGATTAGGTCGTTTACGCTCTGCCTACCCCATTAGGGATAAAGGCGTGAATATATGCATGTATGTATGTACCAAATTACTAGGAAATTATTATTTTTTTCACGGAAAAAAATGTATTTGCTTCTCGCTCTCCAACCTAGCGTCTATTTTGAAATTACTTCGCTCTGTTTTGCGCTATTTGCTCTGACCACGAGTCGTTGATTGCCTTCCCCAGTTCTAAACCCAATAACGTGCCTCAAAGTGTTATTCCATTCGATATTGCAGTTCCAGGGAAACAATCTGATTAATGCCCGTCTCGATTCCAGACAGAATCGATTCGATTTTGAGCGGGGAATATTCGAGTTTGCATACGCTGGCTGGAAATATTCGAGCTATGCTATGATGCATGCTGGCCGCGGGGAAAATCGGAAATGTGTTCTATTTTCAAACTGCGATGTAAATAAGTACAGGGAATAAGATAGGACGATGATATATTTGAAGATAGAAACATACGCCTATATCCCATGCGGTGAAAGCAGACCGTCAACTGCTAATTTCTCAATTTTTGCTGCAACTGGCCAATTTTGAGGAGCATTTTAGATAATGAAAGGTTTACCCGTCGTAAATTGCATAAAACAAAATCATAGTGTTAATTTAGTTGAATTTGCAACAACCCGAGCAATATCAGCTCTTATACATTTTCAACTTTAAGAATCCTTTTAGAATCTTGTCTATTTCAGATCATTCTCGGCGCATCCACGCATTCAATTCCACAATTCCACGTTTAGAACGAGTGAACGAGTTTCTTCGGCGAAAGTAAGTCTGATGACAAACGCAAGCGCAGTCTCTCATGACAATCTCAATTGACAACGCGTATTTTTTTTTTCCGTTGGCAACATTGTCTGTGTGCATTTACATAATTAGGAAGGAAATGGATGCTTTAGATGCGTCTGCTTGATATTTCCGAGTCTAAGTAGTTTTTACACACATCTAATTTTAGATTCTCATTTGTATTGTTTTTACATAGATGTGTATACTTATTTCCTTTCTACCGGGATCGATTAAAAAATTAAATCTAACCATTTATATAACCATTCATATTTAAGTAAAAAAGCGGCGAAATCAGCTTTTGTTGGTAAGTTGACACTCTCTTCCGTGATTTTGTGTATGTAGGTATGTTTTACTTTTAGCGAGCCGGATTCGAACCTTTTTTATTTGTATGGGTTATTTAGTATGGTAAATATTTCTTCATGTTAATATGGAATATGAGTTTTAGTCCAGTTTCAGTCCGTCTATTCACCTAGGCATCAAACTCGAGTGTGGAGTGTTCCGTGCCGTCAATTATCAACGCGGTTTAATCGTCGTCTAATTACTCGCCAATCCGCACTCGCCACGGTTGGCGACGACAGTTTCAGCTGTAATTGATATTCCATTACAAGTGAAAGATTGCTCGGCCAATTTATCTAATGAAGAGCTGTGTTCTTGTAGCAGCGAGTGTTTGTTAGTCAATCAACGTGAGCAATGGTCGATGTTATTTGATCATTTATACCGGAAATCCACACATTATTACCAGGGAAATTCTTATATACCTACCAGGTGTGGTGGTATCCTCCTAGGTCCTCTCACACTTCCATGTGCCTTTTTTATAGAGTCTGTTCGAAAAGAGAACAGGCATGGAATTTGAGGGCGCGCATTTGTATTTAATTAACTGTCGCTTGGTCATGTGAGGATTATGCCCAAGTCTTTAACAGTAACCTTCTATATAAAATTTTGGGGGTGTTAGGTCAAAGACCTAGGCATAAACGCCACGCAACCAGCCGTGGGATAGTTAATACAAATGTGCGCCCTCCGATTCTATGCCTGTTCTCTTTTCAAACAGACTCTAAGCCTGGATGAGCTCGCTTCATTAGCGAAAAGAAAAGCTATTGCAATGTAATATTTTTTTCAGCTAGCAATTAGTTCAAAATTCTTTGAAACTGCAGCTGTTATCATATCAGGAGTTTTCTGGGTTAGCTCGCTCCATCGCTGACTCTGTCACGGTCATCGCTGACCTTTTTGTCTAGAGTCAAGAGCTAACTAACCCATTCCAAGTAAAAATTTATTATAATATAAAATCCTACCACTATAATATGACAACCAGTGGAATGCAAAGGGAATACTTAACTTAATCATCAAGCGATTATCGAGCTACAGTCCGGACAGTTTTTTATTATATGACAGCTTCCGGCAAACTAGAGTTCATCAGCCAAAAGCCGAGAAAAAAACATGACTAAACAGTTATAAGGTAAATTGTCGAGTGAGTCATTGAACGGAGTCGACAGAGAGCAATCGAGCGTAGAGATGATCTGACTCATCGACTCAGAATTACTAGAAATTAGAACGATTCAGTGGATTGAGTAGGGAGTAATTTAGTAGTAGTAAGGAGGGCAGGATCATAATTGGGTCGTAATTTGATATTTTTATCGTGATTTCTGTTGAATGAGTCATTCTTGTTGAATGAGGCCCGATATCTTACTCATCGCGCGATAGGAATGCTACAAATAAGCATACTAGAATTAGAACAATGTAGTAGAGTGGAATGGTACACTTAGTTTTTTTAAAGAAACTAAAGATTAAAGAGATTTTTGAAGGAAAATTAAGATAAAAGAGTAAACTAAAATATAGATTGATGCGATTTCCGAATGTCGCTTAACTTACTGTTGTAGACGACATAATGTAGATGGTTCAAGCTTTTACCTGTAAATAAAAACAATTATAAATTAGATTTAAGTATTAAAACGAATAGATAGGAATCAAATTAGTTACCAATCGCTACCTGTACTAATAAAAAATGGAAATAATAAATAATGCAAGACTAGAAGTATATCAGACATGATTTGATTTACTTAAATCATATCTAAATTTAAGGGTACTTAGAACATAATACCTATTTGTTATTTTCTGTTCAAAATCACTCTTAATTTATAGGTATAACATTCCAACTCAGTGAATCACGTGACTTTATCAGCACTGATTGAATCATATCAGAGAGGGAACTGAATATAAATAAGGAGAACAAATAAATACCTGTGAGATAATAAGATAATGTTTAAATAATATGTTCTTATCTGTGACATGTCTGTCTGTATGTGCAATGCGGCATCTTTCCTTGACATTGAATTCATCTTTCCTTGACATTGAATTCATCTAAATAATTATGTGGAGTCTACACATTGTAGACTGTATTTGTTCGTAAGTAGGTAGTCTGTATTATGTCTGACTGAGACTGATTTGGCAATTTTTCGCTGGTGTCAGATTCCCAAGCTAAATAAAACATAAAGATAGGTAAGTTACTTAGGCTCGTATTTATAATCAGCTCTCAAGAGTGACAGCGAGTTCGAGTTCGTATTAGAAATGTCATTCCAGTACAAAATTACCTGTCAAATACGCACTCAATATTGCTCTCAATCTTGAGATCGCTTTATAAATACGAGCCTAAATAGTATTTTACCGAAGTGTGAGACTGGTGCCTAAATAAGGTTAAGAAATCCTCAAGATTTAGTGATTTCGTGCGCATCCGAATTGCTCCTGAAATCGGTTTTTCTGATGAAGCACCGCACCATATGAAGGTAAGCGGGCCATCATCGACTCTGTCTTATAGAATAAAGTCTAGAACATAACCATCACGAAAAACGCTCTAAAGAAAATATGAACGGCTAGGTCAGGTCATTGACCCGTGACAAAAAGTAGTTCGATTTTGGTTCACACTCATTGCACGTAACGGGACTTGGACGTTGCGAAATAGCTTCTTAGTTAGTTATTACTATCATAGTTATAAAATACGGACCGCAATTTCCTTCGGGTTTAATAAGATTTCCTGTGGGAAGAATATATTTTCTAGTGGTAATTGCCTTATACACTCTTGGTGCTTAATGTAACATTAGTCCTGTCCTGTAGTTTTTTAAGAAATAAAGAACTTATCTTCATAATATTAGTTCATATCTTCATGTTATTAGTTTATATATAGATAGATTAACAGTTATGTATAATTAATGCATACGGTAGAAAGTTCTGCATTAATTAATTACTTAGCTAGAATCAATAAATTAATTTAATTATTGATGTGTGAACATTTTGTTTCGCTTACTTAGCGTTATATTCTTTAATGTAAGTTTCAAATTTCACTAATCACGCCCATATTTTCTCTCTTACGAGGTAAGCAGAGCATCAACAGCTGTATTAAAACCCTTTCCACCACGTCTAACAATATGTATTTATTCATAGGAAATTTTCCGCTTCGCACCTAGCTTCAAGTGCAAGATAAAGTATAATGTTTCCTAGACTTTGTCGGTAACAACTCTTATAGAATTTTAAATGAACTTCTCAGAACTGGGATATTATGTATAAATCATAAGACTGAATGAATAAGGCATCAATGCGTCTGGAAGTTTGTAACTTGGAGAGAGACATTCATATTGTGAAAGATTTTGAAACTTTGTGAAGTTTGTTGGTTCGAAAGTGTTTCTAGAAAATGTAAACATACATACATACATAAAATCACGCTTTTATCCCTATTGGGTAGGCAGAGCACTCAAGAGAGGACTATGACGATGTTATATTTTTTAAATCATTCCTGCGAACCCTTTTCTAAGTTAAATATTTGAGTTTGGCGTAATTTATAGCATCTTTTTATGTCCATCCCTACATCCAACATTAACTTTGATCACTTTCTAATACCATGCCTATAATATCAGCATGCCTCATCATCATCATCATCATCAGCCACAACAGTCCACTGCTGGACTTGAGCCTCCCCAAAATTGGGGGTATATTATATACCATACTCACCACGCTTGGCAGGCGGGTTGGTGAGCGCAGTAGAAGTTTTCCATTAACAGGGAACGCTGCTGCTCATTCCCTGGATTTATCCCTTAGTCGCTTTTTACGCACCACACGGGCATCATCATGGCTAAGAAAGACTAAAAATTTGTCCGTCCAAAAAAACTTCATCTTCTACGGATACAATTTAAATCTAGCACAATGTGAATAAGAAAAAATACCCATTGATATATTATTATGAGTAGAACAGAGTAATAATAACGGGTATAGTCATTCCAATGCGAGTGATGTTAAATTGGTTATGGACTTTTTTATTGGACACGTATTATAATGTTTGAAAGTAAATCAGGACACAAATGACAGAAGAAAGTATATTATTATAACATAAAGTAGAATGTGCCAGAAGTGGTTCGAAGGTTTCAGGGTATTGTATTTCAGGCGATGGGCTGACAACCTGTTACTAAATATGTTTCTGAAATAGGTAACTCTTAAAATCTGTCAGACACGGTGGAAACCTTCGTCTTAGGTCGTTGACGCTCTGATTACCCCATTAGGGATCAAGGCGTGATTGTATTTAATGCAGGTAAAAAATATTATCATTTAAACCTAGCGTTCTGAAGCCCGAATACATTCCAATAATAAATACTCAAATGGCACCAACAATATAAAACACTTTAGAAATCTGAAAATAAAACAGTTTTTTTTTCTATAAATTAATAACCGTATTTCTATTTCTTCACTGACGATTGGTCATCAGCTAAGATTGCTGGAGTGATAGTCCCAAGATGACTCACCGTCACGGTTCAGTGGAATAAATCTATCAACCAGAGATGTATTTAGAAATGTGACTGTATTTATTACCTACTTTAGGCCCGTATTTATAAACAGCTCCCAAGTGTGACAGCGAGTTTGAGTTCGTATCAGAAATGTAATTTCAGTACAAAACGACCTGTCAAATCCATACTTAATATTGATCTCAATCTTGAGATCGCTTTATAAATACGAGCCTTAGTGTAAGAAAGAACCATTACGATTTACGGTTCAGCCGACTTAAGTTCGCAGTAAGAATATTTAAGTTTGCCAAGGTGGAATTGAGCTAATCAAATAATAATAAATGGTAACTTATCCGAAGAGAAAACACTATTTCTAGTTAAAGTGGACATAAATCAGTTCTCTTTTAGAAATTTTAAAGTAAATAAATAAATGTATCATTTTACTTAGTCTACAAATTTTAACACAGAAGCATCTAAAATATACATAAAGCTTTCAAGCATTCAGAGCCATCTAGCTACAAAGCGAGATATTAAAATTTCATTGTTATTGTCTTGTGGCATCCAGCTGGCCGGGCCACCCATCGCGCTTTGAAATGAAGAGATCGCTCCATATTTACGAGCTACTGTTTCTGTATTTTAGACATTATTATGATGCTAGGCTAGATGTTTTCATGGCGAGGGAGAAATAGGAATGACTCAGACAGGCCTGGCGCACTCCGGCCGGTAGGCACGAAGCTGCAAGTACATGCCGCGCCCCACGCGTGGGATTAGTTCAGTAGGCTGCCGCTTGTCGCTCGCTTCGTACGCACGCACGCACATCGCTGTCGCCAGTTAGTTATCGCGCCAAGTTGCATTTATTCTCATTCTCATTAAAGTTTTATTAAGGTTCCATGCAGTCGGATGGGCATGCAAATAGATTTATCTTTGGTCGTGTCAGTCAATCTGTCCAACCCATCAGAATAACAGATTGAATGAAGAAATAGAGAGTTCGCTTGTGTATTGCGCAAACACTTGGGCACTAAAAACTAGTCCCGCGCAGTTGGCCGATCTCTGGAAGATTGGCCGCCATCACCAAAAATCGGTTATTATTATTATACCTAGGTAGAATACGTAAATTATTCCTGTGATAAAATTATTCCTGTATTGGCGGAACGATCTTTGTTTGGGTCGTTGACGCTCTGCCTACCCCATTAGGGATACAGGCGTGATAATATGTATGTATGTATGTACTTGACAATTTACCGTTACGTTACAAATTCGCAAAAGTCGCTTATCGCAACCCTACAGCGTGCGAGCGAGAGAGCTGTTTGAGACTTTCAAAGAAATAATAACTCTCGCGCGTAGCTATTCGGCACATTTTTGCTTGCACGTGCGATCGGTAGGTTATTATAAAAGTAGGTATTGATGCGCTTGCGAACGGAATTGGACTTTATTCTCGGGCGGTAACGTTTATTTTTGTTACGATGTGGTTTTAGAGTGCGTCTTCTGTACCCTAGTACTATTATATATTCTGTGACTCAGATTAGAATGCAAAGATAAACTGCATCATCTCGTCACTTACCAACAGTAGAGGTTCCAGAGAAATCGCTGCTAAATTATTTAAATTAAAATGTTACCCATTATGCCGAGTCGATCAATCTTATTTCCGGCACGGCACTTACAGATACTCTCTACCTAATCTCACACAGTGATTCCCGTGTCCTAATTTCGTTGGTTGTGTGAACATACTTTTTTATGTTTAATAAAAGAAACACTGGATCCAGCCCTGGCAGTGACTGTCAGAAAGAAGTGACGAGTAACAAGCAAGTCGGTTTTCAGAGCTAATTTATTTGGTGACAGATACTTTTTTCGTTTTCTAAAAAAAGCAAGCACCAGATGTTTCTTCTACAAACTTGTAAAAACTAATCTAATATGAAACTTCTACAGTTATTATTAATATTAAAAGCGACGGTGAAATACGTGTTATGAATATGTTACTGAGAAATTCGTTAGATTTAAAATTTACATGAACAGAATATGAATGAAATGAATTACATACTAATTTTGTTAGAAGGAATAAATAAGAACCTGATAACTTATTCTGTACGGAATATTTTGATAGAGATTTAAAATTCATCGAAGTCTAGCAACTATAAGAAAGTTTACGTGGTTAATGAATAAGTAAAATAAGAAATACAGAACTTTAAAAAAATCGTAGGTGTTACATCCACATAAGACTCTTCATGGCCCGACTATTCTTTTACAACATCGTATCATGTCAACCATTCCCAATCACTTAACCTAATTTTTCCTTACATTCATCATCATCTCCCTTAGCCTTATCAGTATTTCACGGGGTCGGCTACCTGACCTAGGGGATTGAACGAGGGTACTGGTTTTTACACAGAGCGACTGCCATCTGACCTCCGCAACTCAGAATCCCTTCTTCTAGATTAGGTTTTCAAGCTGCCAATGCTTAGCACTGACTAATATCTACGCTACGGTATTAAACGATATTAACCGGGACCATCGGCTAAACGTGCCTTCCGAAGCACGGAAAAAGCGCCGAATAAACGTACATATGAAATTCGAAAACCGAAAAAACACATTGGTACGTGGTGGGATTCGAACCACGACCTCCCGCTCAGGAGGCAGCGGGCCTATCCACTACACCATCGGGATCTTTTCCTATCATTCTATAAATGAAAATAATTCAATACGCGCATTGCACTTGATATCAAACACGCGCTAACCTTGCAATGTGGGCTACATGTCGACTTCCTAACACGTAAACTATTAACAACCTTGTGTACTAGGCGTGGCAATGCACCTTTATCAAAACACCACCTGACCTTGCAGTGCAGAAATACAGGTAATATTGTACTATCAGTTTATTAGTTGCAAGGATGCCATTATGAACGGCAATAAGAGTTTTTAAATAAAAACACATTTTTTTTACTTTGTTACATACAGGATCGATAAAGTTAACAAACTTTACATGATATTCCTAATACTAACCTATGGAATGATTTTTTCATACCTGATATGTGCCTGAAGTTATTCATTATCATGGTCAGTGCTTAACCCACAAAGGTGTCAGGAAATATGCAACTTCTTACCCGAAACCTCTCTTTTTTCCCAAATAACAACGGTAGGGTACATTAATTTCACTGCTATTTTAAAAGACATAGTACACATAGTTTTTATTCTACACAAGAAACCAAATCTTACGTTACGTTGTGACGTCACTCGTGTGCAGTTACTTAAATTTTAGTATAAAAATAATGGCTGATTTAAAACCGAAAACCATGAAATTAGTTTTTTTTAAATTACGTGAAGATTCAGAAAAAAATATAAAATAAATATGTTTTTTTTTAACAAGGCGAATAACCTAATCTAGGGGATTGATCGAGGAGGATACTGGTTTTACACAGAGCGACTGCCATCTTACCTCCGCAACCCAAAAGGGAATAATAAGTGCTTAATATTTCTTTTTTTTTTCTTCCTTATTAATACATACATACATAAAAACACGCCTGTATCCCTAATGGGGTAGGCAGAGCAAAAACGACCTAAACATAGGTTGTTCCGCCACGT
Organism: Scrobipalpa atriplicella; assembly: GCA_029255725.1. Lineage (NCBI taxonomy): Eukaryota > Metazoa > Arthropoda > Insecta > Lepidoptera > Gelechiidae > Scrobipalpa > Scrobipalpa atriplicella. Next base: position 24,051 of record JARACY010001491.1, read on the forward strand.
CTGACAAGTTTCGAGGGCTAATACAGATGATGATTATGTATATTGCTATAGTGACGGGTTGTCAGCCCATCGCCTAAATTGCAATACACTGAAACCCTCGATTCCCTTAGCTGATTTTTACAGCATGCACGGGAGGAGATGTAGCTGGCACATTTTACGTTTTTCTATCACTCACAGTCCAGCATGGAAGTAATTTATTAATAGCTTATCTTTATAACAGTAGTGGTAGCTAGCTATGCAGTTATGCACATTGTTATCTTGACACGGCCTTGCATTACGGCGTAGTAAAACTAGATAAGCGTTCAGTGTTAACTTGGCAACCAGCTATTTATTTCCTGTGAACTCCTGAATGTTGCAGGCATGTGGACTTTGCCGACTCCATTACATTAGTCACAAGAATTCACTGAACATAAGCTTCCGGGTGACCGTTGCGGGTTAATAACTAGCTTCGCAAGCGCATAACTTCAGTCACAGGGACCGCTGCTGCCTGTTCACTAAATATATTCACGGAAAGGTGGGGTGATGCTATTCTGACCCATTACCACAAGACTCCGAAAACTTCAAACATGACTTAGAAATGCATCGCAAAACCACTTTACCTTACCATGCTTCCGGCTCAGAGTGCACGGACTTCTAACCTAATTACTTTAAAGAGGTCTGTACCAGGCGAGGCGATGCACTCAAGGCGGCCTTGAATTGTGGTGCACAGCTGATAACATTGTTGCCGAGCTTAGGTTAATAGAGTTACTTAATCTACTTCCTGGCTTGGTTTTTTTTTATTTGTGTATTTTTTTTAATGTTATATACAGTGGCAACGAAAGCATACGGCCCACCTGATGGTAAGCAGCAACGTAGCCTATAACACCTGCTACTATCCCACTTCCCACTAGACCCTAGTGAAATAGCAGAGTGCGTGCAATGCGTGCGGTGGAATGTCTCTTGTGCCTGTAATTACACTAGCTCTCTTGCCCTTCAGACCGAAACACAGAAGTGGGAACACTTCTGCTTGGCGGCAGAAATAAGCGAGAGGGTGGTACTCTCCCAGACGGGCTTTGCACAAAACCCTACCTACCAGCATCTAATTGTGCGCTAGGCTTCCTTGAACTACAAACCTACCTACCTAATAGTAATACTTACAAACAGGATTGGCTAAGTATCAGTTTAGTCTGGGGTATTACTCCATCGTCGACTCTATCTCAATCACCACTGGTCTAGACTAGACTAGAATCAAGACCTAATCCCATAAACAGACTTTACAGACAAATTAAAATCTCGGCCTTTCACCTTTTATAAGTTGATTGGTTTTTTATATGCAGCTCTTATTTTGTTATTCTAATTTAACAACTCTGCATTATCTATACAATCACATTACAGCAAATGGAAGAGTCTACTTGATCCGCTACATTAACTGCGAACATTTGCACGCAATGCCTGAAACTTCGCATCGGCCGTGAAAGAAAACTAATTTGATTGAAATAAATAAACTCCTTCAGTTCCATTTATATCTATCTTCATTGCTAGAGCGTTATAAACTGCCTTCATGGTCTAGTGGTCTGAGCCATGGGCTCACGACCCGGAGGTCGCGGGTTCGATTCCCGGCGGGGGACAATGATTTTGTGTTGTTGTTTCTAGTTTGGTTAGGACATTGTAGGCTGATCACCTGATTGTCCGAAAAGTAAGATGATCCATGCTGTCGGATGGGCATGTAAATAGTCGGTCCTGCACCTAATTTCTCTCTGGTCGTGTGGTCTGTCCCATCAGAATAAGAGATTGAAGGAATAGAGAGTGCACTTGTGTGTAGCGCAAACACTTGGGCACTAAAAAACTAGTCCCGCGCAGTTGGCCGATTTCTAGGAGATGATATGTAAAAACTATATAGTTGTTTCTTTTCCCCGCATGCTCTAAAAGTACAAAGGGACCCAATGATTGGGATTTAATTTTATTTCAAACGATTAAGACTAGCAAAAAAATAGGCTATTTAGTCTATGTCTACTCTAAAGAGATAATAGACGTGTGACTAAATATAATTCCAACATCGCAGTGACCATGAAAACAACCATCACAAAACAGATGAACAAGAGGAACAGATGAACGATTTCGCCATTATTTTTGTAGTCTGTTATTTTAGGACAAAGGAAATAAATCAAAACATCTTCCAAAACAAAAAGCAGGAGAGTGAAAATTTGCTGACGGATAACGATCCTTATGACAAGGGAAAAAATAACCTCATTAATCTTGTGAGGCATAGGATCTGTATTTTTTGGGGTAAAAGGACATTATCTGGCATCTATAATTTTTTTATGAATTTATTAAGATAAACATGACATAAATGATCTCTTATGCAAGACCCTTATGGGGCAGGTTTTTTTTTTTATAATTTCACAAAAACTTGGTATAAGTACATTTAATTAAACATTCACATTTTCAACTCTTTAAATACAGTAGTCTTAAGAGGAAATCCGTTCATGTCACTACGGTGGCATCAGTGAAGCCACTTTATCGAAATTGTCAAATTACCTTACAATAAGGCCAACTGGCACACCTTGGAAGGGAATGGCTGATCTCCTTCGGTCGGAAGTACATTTAATAAATTCAATATGGCTGTAAATTCTGCAACAAGATATAAAGATGACGACGTATTTATTTGTTGAAAATAATGGATACAGGGAATACACGAGAAAATGACAAAGTTTAGGGCGCATATTTGAAGAGCTGGTATTGTTAAATGACACGGTAGTGGTAGCCTATAGCAATGATTATGTTTAATCACTATTGCACGGGGAAAGATATAGCTGATCTTCTTCTTATACTTAGAGCGGGTTTCTCGAGTTGCCTTGCGACCCGATAAACCTTGGCGTCAAGAGTTATTAAACCGCCGATTAGTAACAGCTAATAAGGCTCAGACATGGTTTGCTAAACTACCTAACAAAGACGGCGACGGCTTGACACGCTCTCCGAATCACGGAATCTTTTTCTTCCAGACAATCAGGTGAATCAGCCTTTACTTTTCTAACCAAACTTGGAACAAATATCAACTTTATGTTCCCCCCGCGGGAATCGAACCTACGTGTTCCGGATCGGCCAAGTAACTACTAACTAGTAAGATTTATGTTTTTAGTCTAACAAAGTAATAATAATAATAATAGACCTCCCAACCGATTTTCGGTGACGGCGGCCAATCTCCCAGAGATCAGCCAACTGCGTGGGACTAGTTTTAAGTGCCCAAGTGTTTGCGCAACACACAAGTGCACTCTCTATTCCATCAATCTTATTCTGATGGGACAGACTGACTGACACGACCAGAGAGAAATCAGACGCAGGACCGACTATTTACATGCCCATCCGACAGCATGGATCATCTTACTTTTCGGACAATCAGGTGATCAGCCTGTAATGTCCTAACCAAACTAGAAACAACAACACAAAGTCATTGTCCCCCACCGTGAATCGAACCCGGGACTTCCGGGTCGTGAGCCCATGGCTCAGACCGCTAGACCACGGAGGCAGTTCTAACAAAGTAGATACCGTCTAAATCCAAAAGCTCTGACTCTGCTCTTGCACTATATCCAGGGGATTTTCTAGTTGGCTTAACATTCACAAAAAGAGTCACGTACGACTAATATAGGGGTTTGCTGTATCCCTTGATCCCACCACCCTTTGCCAGTCTGATTGGGTTAATTAAATGAACCTGGGGTTGTACAAACTTATTAAGACAAAAAAAAGATCGGTTTGTATTGTCTGAAAGCTTTTATACTGAGCACGGTTGAAGGACTTTCCGAGTGGAATTGTCTGTTGTTGATGTAAAATCACATCACAAACTTTGAAAATAAACTACTCTGCCCAACAAATATTTCGTCCTACCATACGAAATTACTCAATCAGTCACAACATAGGTATTTGTATGGAAAGTCCCAAACTTACCTCAACCTAAGTCCCTTAGGGAAAGTTGTTCAGTTATTTATTTATTTTTATTTTATGCAAATAGGTACAATAATACACAACAAGTTAACCTTACCTACACAATACATGGGTAGATTCGAGTTTCGTTACATCTTTGATATCCTACTTTAGTTTCAGCTCACCGCCGTAGAATGCAAAACTGCCTTTAAGTTAAATTGTGAATGTGCCCATAAAATGATACAAAATACTTAAGGCCCGACAATGCCCTGTGGGTCGAATTAAGGGAACGTGTCCTGCCTCCCAGAAAGATCCTGAATTAATCAAGGCTTGTAAAGGTATTCAAAGGGTCTTAAGTTATCCATCTAGTAACAAGGGCTTTAGACTGGAGTATTCCATGTTCTGAAAGGGATGAAGGGCTTAAACATTGTAGGTAGGGATTAATGTAGACGAGCAGAGAAAAGGTCCAGGGAGAACATAATTACATGATGAATTTTTGAATCATTTTACCGTGGCGTTGTTCTTGGATTATAAGAGCGCTCGTTGTCAAGTGGTTAGAGCTTATTCAATCCAAAAACGAATGTTAAGCAATCATCGCCATGGCCAGGCCATGGATGGGTGACCGTATACATCTCGAGCGTCTCCGTGCTTCAGAAGGCACATTAAACCGTTGGTCCCGGTTAATATCGTAGCGTCGAGCTAAGCAGTGGCGTCTTGACCACTAACCCACCTGCCACTAACCACTAACCAAAAGCCCAATCTGGGATTGGTTCTTGTTTCCCTTGCGGAGGTCAGATGGAAGTCGCTCTGTGTAAAAACCAGTACCCTCATTCGATCCCCTAGATTAGGTAGCCGACCCCTTGAAATAACGGGAAAAGGCTAGAAAGGTGATGACCCTCATTCGATCCACTAGATTAGGTAGCCGACCCCTTGAAATAACGGGAAAAGGCTAGAAAGATGATGATTGTTCTTTCATTATTGCTTGCAGCTCACGAGCAGAAAAACACCGACTCGTTAGAGAAACTACCTAGGAACATCTTTTCGGACGGTTGCTACATAACTTTTTTTTCGGCGGGTAGAGCTAAAACATATACAAGCTAAATTTTGAGCTCTCTAATATTTAAATTTAAATAAATACTTATAGTTATTAAAAGTGAAAAGTGAAATCAGATTATGTTAATGTAACCTGAGTTACCTGTTAGCAGCCTGTTGTTTCTCCTTTCGTCCAGTCTCATCACAAGATAATCCAATATGGAAGAGGTCAAGCAAACTATGAGTGAAATGATATCCAATTTTCACAAAACTATGGCGCAATTTCAAGAGGAGCTTCATAAGGGTACTCCTGTTCAAGTTCACAACACTACAACACTGGCAACTGAGTTCATGACCTTCAAGCGGTTCATTGTTTCATCGCTGGTCAGTCTGCAAAAACAGGTATCACTACTTGCTCGGGAAAGTGACAACCAGGAGATGCGGTCTCGTCGCGGATTTCTCCTGCTTCATGGTCTGCCTGAGGATGAACGGGACACCTCTAGTGCAGTAGTACAACTGGCTGACGCAAAACTTGGCTTGCCGGATTTCACAACTAGTGATATGGTGCGGTGTTTTCGCATGGGCCGTGCAGTTCTGGAAAAGCCTCGGCCTGTCCTTATTGAATTTGGAAATTTATCCACTCGCAACATGTTCTGGTCTGCCAAAAAGCTCCTCAAAGACAGCGGCATCACAATGTCAGAGTTCTTAACCAAAGCCAGACATCGCTTGTTCATGGCAGCACGGAAATTACTGGGTGTCTCAAAGTGTTGGACCCGGGATGGTACTATTTATGCTATAGGGTCGGACGGCCAGCGCCGTCGCATAACCTCTGTTGCCGAACTCGAACAGATTCCACGTGACGTCGACACTGAGCTGAAGCAAGCCAACAGCGAGGATAGCCCTGCGTCGTCTGCGCAAAAAGGTGGGGACACGGCGAAGGTGAATGCTCCTGCGAGGGCCCAAGCTCAATCTGTAGCCAGAGCTCGTCGTACTAGGTTACCCAATAAGTGATCATCGGTCATTGGGCGTTAATGTCTACATTCCCTCATCTTTTGATAAACAGTGGCAGTAATCCTGTACTAGTCTATTAATTCACCACTTATACCCTCTGTTTCATTTTATAATAGTATGACCTTTGATCTTTTTTCGTGTTTACTATTTTGCCGAGTTTTTATTTGCATATTTATCTTTTTACTAATTTATGACAGTGACAACTTGATGCGCTTTTTTTATGTTTAAACTAACTACAATGATAGTGCAGAATAGCATCCATGAATAATATCGATTCCTTGATCCTAGTATAAATCGATTATCGATATCTGACTATCTCTTTTGCACAAACTTGTTGAAGGTCTTATGCTTTTTATCTAGGACCAAGTATCAGAATGGACTTGACACGGAATAATAATACCAAAGGGGAAACAGGATACGTAGATTGAGATCTGCATAAGAATGAAAGAGATGAAGATATTGTTTTTTGTCTTTATCTGAGTTTCACTTTTATTTGTCTGCCACAACACGCACTTTGTGGCAGACAAACGTTGAGTCGAGACAAATATAGTGAAATCTTTCGTTAGATAAAACAAAAGAGACTAATTTATGATTGATTGTGATATTTATAGTGCACAAAAGACGCTAGAATGGTGAATTTGTTGTGTTGTAGGCTGTAAAAGCCGAAATGAACGATAAAAACCTGACTTCACTTTTCACTCGTAAGTATACATATTTTCTAAAAATTAAACTTTGCACACATTTAAAACCTTCCAGTCTTTATATTTCCAAGTGAAAACATTTGAGGAACACGATAATATTTGAAATTCGAACATCAGTTTTGATATTGTTTAGGTTATAGTAACACGACCATATTCAGTAGGTGCCAAAAGTCACTCGGTGTCGAGGAGTGAGAGGTGTTCGTAATTATGGTCGTATTATTAGATCTTTGGGGATGCCAGCTTAAAAACTGGGTAAACTGTCATTATTTCGGGAAATCTTTGATAATGGTCGACTAGTGTGACCGTAAAGTATTGTTTCATATTTTTGTATTGAAATAGCCGTACTTTCATGTAGTTCTGTGCATATTTAATTCTCGTTTCGATTTTATGATTTTTACCACATTTGTTTCAGGTTCCCGCACTGCATATCTCCCAAAAATCATGGGTCATCAACTGGTCGGCAAAATTGGGAACTATCACGTCACGCATTAAATTGTGTAATTACTTGTTTTGTAATTTATGAAATAAAAATTATTTTCAATGGAACTATTTTTTCACTTCATGCATATTATTGTTAAAATTATTTTTAATTAGAAAAGTATTGTATCAAAAATAAGAAAAAGAAGAATGTTTGTTTATTGGGCAGGTCAATAAAAAATAATTATGTGGGGTAAATTCAGTACACAGCAAGCAACCCTGTTTTAGGAATATACTTTATTGCTGTCCTTATCGGGTGTACGCGTATGTCAAGTCCATTCTGATACTTGGTCCTAGCTTTTTATGTAACTTTAATTTTTATACGTTCCGCTGTACGCAGCGCGTTTGTATATTGTTTGTTTTCTTTTTACTGCAATAGTAGTGTTGTCAAGTCGCTGAATTTGTGAATTTTGCTCTTGTGCTTTATTATTATTATGTAACTAATTTCTATATACCTAGTTCCCAGGTTGCAATCAGGTATTAAGGATGAAACGTATTACGTTACGTATTATTTAATAGTTATATTGTTTTAGTTTTATAAGTAGGTATTATTTAAACATATTTTATTAGTATATTTTATATTTTTTTTATCATTTTTATAATTATTTACACACACAAAATGTCTGATGTTAGTAATGATGACGACTTTCATTCCATTGCTAGTTCCGATGAAAGTTATCACAGTACAGTGCCTCACCTGTCTGATTCTCTCTCTACCTGTTTCGAGCCTTTTCCCAAAAATTTCAACGCAGTTCACATCAATGCGCAAAGCATACCTAGCCATTATTCTGACCTCCTGGCAACTTTTGGAAATAATAAACTTATTCATGCCATCCTAGTTTCAGAGTCTTTTCTAAAACCTGATCTTCCTTCCAGTTCATATTCCCTACCTGGGTTTCAGCTTATCAGGAATGATCGTACGGGCAAAGGTTGTGGTGGTGTTGCGATTTATCTGCGCAGTCATATACCGTACACGGTAATAAGCAAATCTCCCTCAGAGAGTTCAGAGTCGGTTGAGCAACATTTGTTCTTAGAAATAATTTTATCGCACGTAAAGGTTTTCCTTGGAGTATTTTATTCACCTAACAAGAATGTCAATTATTTTAAAAGACTGGAAACCAATCTAGAAACACTTGTACCTCTTTACTCTCATGTGATAATCATGGGAGATTTTAATACATGTTTAATAAAAAATGACCACCGTACCCGTGAACTTAATCTGTTGGCTGAAAGTACAAATTTGCATATTCTTCCCTCTAATTCTACGCATCATGTTCCGGACTGCGTGCCCTCTACTCTTGACATTTGTATGGTTTCCTCTAACTCTCACGTAGAAGCCCACGGTCAGATGGATGCAGATGCTTTTTCGTACCATGATTTAATATACATCTCCTATAAAATACGTCCACCGAAACTCAAACCAAAAGTCCTCTGGCAGCGGAATTTCAATAATATGGACATCGACCGTCTCAGACAAGATGCCACCACTGCGAACTGGGAGTTGGTCTATGAAGCTGGAACTGTCGACGACAAAACCTCTGCTTTTGGTAGTATATTAATTAATCTCTACGATCGTCATGCGCCTAATAGACCAATTCGCCTTAAACATCTTCCTTCCCCCTGGCTTACCCCTGAGCTTCGTAACCTCATGGCCAAAAAGGATGCTGCTAAAGCTAGATATAAGTTTAATTCGTGCGCCGTTAATAAGGAAAAATACAAAGCTGCGCGGAACTACTGCAACACTGCCTGTAGAGACGCCCAGCGACGCAATATTCATGCTGCCGTCTCAGATGGTGACCCTGCTAAGGTGTGGAAATTCCTGAATTCTATTGGTGTCGGCAAGACTAAGCAAGAGTCTCGCATTGACATTAATCTAAATGAGCTCAATAACCATTTTACCTCAGGTTTGCCTCTCTTTGGTAGTGGCTCCAAAGCTCAAACACTGCAAATCCTTGCCGATACCAATCCTTCGAATACAAACTCTTTCTCTTTTTCTCATGTTTCGGAGAGTGATGTCAGGAAAAATATTTTGTCGATCTCGTCTAAGGCAGTCGGTAGTGATGAAATCAGTCGCAATATGATAATTCCTATCCTAGATGTTGTCCTTCCTATCATCACACATATTCTCAACTTTTCCTTATCCTCTTCTTCGTTCCCGATTGCTTGGAAGCAAGCAATTGTGGTCCCAATTCCCAAGACCAGTAATCCGACTTCCCATTCACACTATCGCCCTATATCCATTCTTCCTTTCCTATCCAAGGTCCTCGAACGTCTTGTCCATCACCAATTGCACCATTTCCTTTCAAAGAACAGCTTGATGAACGCATTGCAATCGGGTTTCAGACCGGGTCACAGTACGGTAACTACTCTCGTCAAAGTCTCGGATGACATCCGTCTTGGCATGGAGCAACAGAAAGTTACCCTACTGACGTTACTTGACTTCAGCAATGCGTTCAACACGGTGGACTTCGATATCCTGTTATCCTTCCTTAAGTCCCTTAACCTATCCTCCTCCGTTGTCGACTGGTTTCGTAGCTACCTCACCGAACGTCGCCAACGTGTTAAGGTTGATGACAACTTCTCCGACTGGAGTGATGTACGGGCTGGTGTTCCACAGGGTGGAGTACTATCTCCTCTCTTATTTAGTATTTTTATCAACTCCATTACTCGGAACATCAGCTCGTCTTACCATCTTTATGCGGATGATTTGCAGATCTATAACCAAGAAACTGTAAATAACATCGACTCTGCAATCACCCGTATGAACAATGATCTTGAGGCTATAGCATCCTGGGCTGCGTCGCATGGGCTGACTGTTAATCCTGGCAAGTCACAAGCCATCATTATCGGCGGTCAATGGCAAATTTCTCGCATTGACATGTCACAAATTCCTCCAGTCAGTTTTATGGGTACTCCAATACCTTACTGTAAGGCTGTCAAAAATCTTGGGGTCTATTTTGATTCATCCTTGTCTTGGGTAAGACAAGTCAATGAGGTGAGTAGAAAGATCTTTGCGTCGCTGAAATCCCTCAGGCGCCTTCGCAACTTCTTGCCTGTGCGCACTAAAATCAACCTTGCCCAATCTCTTCTACTACCTATCCTCGATTACGCCGATGTCTGCTACCTTGACCTCAATGAAGATCTGCTAAACAAGCTGGAGCGACTGCAGAATGCAGCTATTCGTTTTGCTTTTGGCTTACGTAAATACGACCATGTGTCAGATTATCGTGCCCAGCTTAAATGGCTTCCTATAAGACTTCGGCGTAATCTCCACATCCTTTCTCTCCTCTTCAACATCCTTCACAATCCAAAAACCCCCTCCTACCTTAAAGATTTGTTTCATACCTGTGCTGATATGCATGGACGGCAACCTCGGTCATGCACTCAAATGTTACTTGAGTATCCCACTCATAAAACTAAATATTATAGTCAGTCGTTCACTGTGAATGCTGTCCGTCTTTGGAATGCCCTGCCTGCCTCTATTAGAGTTGCAAAAACAATAGAGTCATTTAAAAATCTACTGCGGTCTCACTACGAGAGAATTTGCGAATATTCGTGATTTTATCTCTGCTTTCATCCATTTGTGTGTAAATTAGTTTAGGTTAGGTTATAGTATGTATTTATTTATATATTTATTATTATATGTAGGTATGTACGTATGTATTATTTTATTGTATATATTTATTATGTTGCTTGTTAGGTTTTATTATATTGTTATAATACTAGATTAATAACTCAGGATAACTAGCTAAAGTGTAAATAAAAGTGTCCATTTCCCCATTGAAAATACGTTTATTCTAAATGACTAATTATTCTAGACATTTTTACAGTTGGTTGTAATTTAGCAATAATGTGTTTAATCTTCAATCCAACAATTCCATACACATTCTTTTGGCTAAATATCTATAATTTCTTATAAAATAACAGAAAAATACTCATCTTTTTATTTTCACGATCCAGCAAGAAGTGACATTTTTTAACTGTCACTTTACTTTTTTTTAAATTCACCTCAGGCACAGGTAATGACATTATTCAGCCAAACATTATATAAATAGGTATTATCAAAATCTTATTATAGCATTAACCCAATATTAAAATAATTATTTCTCCATAATCCGACATATTTACTGACAATTTTACGACCACCCATCTTAACATTCGTCCATCCTGACCCTCATTTGCGCCCCTGCAAATGGAGAAATCAATTATTTGAATATTCCAAAATTTACAAATAATCCAGATCAAAACACGTCTAAAATACAATACAAAACCAAGACAGCCCAGGTAACTAGCTCACATTCGTCTGTTTACATTGTAACTTTTTAGTGACTCATCAATTTAATAATTTATTATTTATGTATAATGGTTGGATAGTCTTGTCTGATTTCTCAATCGCACTTAATCTTATTCGAATATAAGATTAAGTATTTGAATTTTGTGTAATCCATTAATTATTATTATGAAATAAATAGTTTCTTTAAGTTTATTTATTCTTAAACCAAGACCTGTCTACAGACAGTAAAAGACCAAGACACGTCCAAAAGACAGCACAAGACCAAGACAGTCCAAGATCAAGACACGTCTAAAAGACAGTACAAGATCAAGACAGTCCAGGATCAAGACACGTCCAATAGACAGTTCAAGATCAAGATACGTCCATAAGACAATACAAGACCAAGAGACAGTGCAAGACCAATGCACATCCAAGAGATAGTACAAGATCAAGACACGTCTAAAAGACAGTACAAGATCAAGACATATCCAAGAGACAGTACAAGACCAATACACGCTCAAGAGATATTATATATGTCACCGTAATATTGCATAAACCGTTAGAATATAATCTATATACAACTCATGTCGATATCGAAAGCGAGATCAAGATCGAGAGCAAGACCAAGAGCAAGTGCAAGACCAAGACACGTCCAAGAGATAGTACAAGATCAAGACACGTCCATAAGACAGTACAAGATCAAGACATGTCCAAGAGACAGTACAAGACCAAGACACGTCTTAGAGACAGTACAAGACCAGGACTCGTCCAAGAGACAGTACAAGATCAAGACACGCTCAAGAGATATTATATACAAGACTCATGTCGAAATCGAGAGCGAGAGCGAGACAATGCATTCGAGAGCGAGATCGAGATCGAGATTAATGCATTTAATTCTGTCTCCATGATTCAATTACAGATCGAGAGCAAGAGCGAGACAATGCATTCGAGAGCGAGATCGAGATTAATGCATTTAATTCTGTCTCCATGATTCAATTACAGATCGAGAGCAAGAGCGAGACAATGCATTCGAGAGCGAGATCGAGATTAATGCATTTAATTCTGTCTCCATGATTCAATTACAGATCGAGAGCAAGAGCGAGACAATGCATTCGAGAGCGAGATCGAGATTAATGCATTTAATTCTGTCTCCATTATTCAATTACAGATCGAGAGCAAGAGCGAGACAATGCATTCGAGAGCGAGATCGAGATTAATGCATTTAATTCAGTCTCCATGATTCAATTACAGATCGAGAGCAAGAGCGAGACAATGCATTCGAGAGCGAGATCGAGATTAATGCATTTAATTCTGTCTCCATGATTCAATTACAGATCGAGAGCAAGAGCGAGACAATGCATTCGAGAGCGAGATCGAGATTAATGCATTTAATTCTGTCTCCATGATTCAATTACAGATCGAGAGCAAGAGCGAGACAATGCATTCGAGAGCGAGATCGAGATTAATGCATTTAATTCTGTCTCCATGATTCAATTACAGATTGAGAGCAAGAGCAAGACAATGCATTCGAGAGCGAGATAGAGATTAATGCATTTAATTCAGTCTCCATGATTCAATTACAGATCGAGAGCGAGATCGAGAGCAATATAACTTTTTAACTAAAATATTAAACTAAAGGTACATTTAGTTTTACTCATAAAAACAACTAACCTAAAACTAAGTTTCGATATCGAGAGCAAGATAACTTATTTACAATAGTATTAAACTAAAGGCACATTTAATTCTACATAAAAACAAGTAACATAAAATTAAGATTCGAGATCGAGAGCAAGAGCAAGATCGAGATAATGTATAGTTACCAAGATTCGACATCGAGAGCGATATAATTCGTTCAAGAAAACAAAAGTCATTTGGCATAAAGAGAGTGTAACTAACATAAAACCAAGATTGGATATAGAGATCAAGAGCGAGACTGTTCAAGAGAAAGAGAGTTAAAGACTAAAACAGTTCAATACTTTGGCAGTTCAAGGGTTTGATAGTTCAAGAATATGACAGTTTAAGACTAAACAATGATTATATATCAGTCAAACAATTATTTATTAATCTTTATTATAGCTTTTCCCTACTGTCTGGTTGCCTGGAAGATATTGCTACCTTAGCAATAAGGCCGCCAATTGTATAACTTTTCTTCTGCTTTGTTTTACTTGTATATGTTCTTGTGCAATAAAGAATATTTGTATTTTGTATTAATCAAAATATTTTACTTTAATTTAAATTAAGGTAATAATAGGTAATAGTGATGACATGTATTTGTATTATTGTGATGACTATATAAATTTATGAAAAACCAAAATATCGCATTTAACCGGTATTATGCAAGATAACATCAAAATATTTTACACGAGATAAAACTAGTTCGTATATTTCAGGTATTCATAGTATTCATACTCATTATTGTCAATAATATTTAGAAGAACCGAAGTAATTACAATTTCATAAGAATTATTAGATATATTAATAAACATCCAGCATTATATTAATAAACCCCAGCCAATATCAAGACCCCGATTCGGTGTCATACACTGATTAACCAAATTTTGACTAAAATAAGCTAAGATGTGTCAAAACTTAGTGCGCTCTACAGGAAAATATATCTATTTAAAAACTAAGAGCGAATAGGCTATTTTCCTACTAGTCAAATCAGTATTATTTTATGAAATGTCAAATCGCTTTTTTTTTTTTTGTATGAAAATTGTGAGTTATAACGCCACTGGCTTGTAAATATTGACTACTCAAATCAATAACTTCTATATTTTTAACTCGATTATTAAATCTAAATGTGCATATTTTGAAATGGTGAATGAGATCCACAATATTTTAGCCATCAGTTTTAAGTATGAAAGTTTTGAATTTTCTTTTAGCCACCCAATCTTAGTCAAAACGCACTAAACGCTTTTAGCAACGTAAGCCTTAAAAACAATATTTCTTTGTTAACTAAAATTGAACTTTCAAATCTATAAGCTGTCCACTCACTTCCACCCACATCTATTTAATGAATAACATTGAGAAGACTCTGGTATTCGAATAATTTTTGCGCCGTCTGGAACGTAACGTCGGACACTTAACAACATCCCTTCATTTTATTATATCAAATTTCGCAACGTATGGAACGTAACGTCAGACACGTAACAATATACCCACATATAGTACATTAAATTTCGCAACGTATGGGCGTAACATCAGTCACGTAACAAAATACCTCATTTTAGTAGGTACCTAGTTACATTTTACCAATAATGATCCACATTATGTAAATGCCATCAGTATATATTTTTTTGTACCAAACTATGTTAGCAGGTAATTATTTATTAATTTTGACGCAACGTCTATTTACGAAGTTTTACTGCGGATATTACTTAGGTACATAAAAGTTCTTTCCTAGTAGTAGAGTCAATAAAAATTAAATGTCACATCCACACACGACATAAATGTATTACTATACCTACTAATCATATGAATGAATAATAGTTAATTATCAAAGCTCCCCAGAGATCTCATATCTACCTATTGTCACAATCACAACAGTAGGTACTACCAAATTCACTCTATGTATGTCAGTATTTTGTTGTTACAATGCAGCATTCTCATTTTACATTATTCAATACCTACAATCTGTTTAAATAGTTTGAATTAACAAATGGCAATGTTTCATAATCTCAACAAAATTAGACAACCTGGTCCTGTCCACCAAATTTAAAAATATTTAGGTACCTAAGTTAAGTACTCAATAAAACATGACAATAAATTATTTTCCTTATTTAATGTTGTTTAGAAAAACTACTGGGTAGAAGGTACCTATGTACTTATCAATAAAGCTGACTTCATCAAATATATAATTTTGCATAATTTTATGCTAAATGCAGTGTTAATTTACTATCAAGTTTTATATACATTTTGTGTACTCTCAGTTTAATTTTAATGTAGTGACTTACAATAATTAAAACACCTGAACCTGTGGCAGCAATTTGTGGTTTCAAAATACACGACCCAACCAATACAAGTACATACATACCTGTCACTTTCTATCATGAGATAACAGAACGGGATGGCAATAATTTTAGTTGAGATTTAGTTAAGTCGGTATGGTTACGAATTGGGCCCACTATAATACATAATAAGAAAATTCTGTTTTAATATACCTACTTGATTTCAATATCTTCATAGCTGAAAATCTACAATCTAACCTACCTCACCCAAGTACTCTCACTACTATGTATCATAATAGGTAGACTGTAATAGATTCCTTAATGGAACAAGTTGTACTGTAGTGATTTTATTTATACCATGTGTGCAATTAACTAAATATTAATGGTTATTGACAACTTAATATTGCTACTGAGAATAAACTGTCCATCAAATGATACATGACTATGAAAAATCTTAATATGTTGTTTGCCATACTAAGCCTGTTTGTGTGTTTATACTTGTACTGCTTGTTGGGATGGCTGCGAAGCATGCAGACGGTGGATCAGCTCCTGATACTGGAACAATTTCACGCAATTCCCAGTGGTGGAGCACTGGGTTCACTGGTGCTCCGGCAGCATCAGTCACCTCCTCAAATCTTCCAGTGGCCCTCGGTATAGCTGGACCGCTTCTTCTAGTTCTTCTGAGAGTGGTGTGAAATCCTTTTTGCAAGGTATGTGAGCAGATACCAATGCTAACCTTCTCACATTCTTGTTAGCCATTTTGATATTCATCTCAACGGCCACAAAGTAGATGATTTGTCCTCCCAGACTATTAATGCCAACCACTTCCCACTATTAGGAGTATGGTATTTGTAGCAAGGCAACGTCTATTCTTTCCGCATTTACATATTGTCAAAATTTGACCGTAGCGTAGCATCTTTACAATGGAATGGTGTGGTGGTTGTTTGTTTATACTCAATCTGAATCTGATCCAAAAGCCATCATCAAAACTTCCGCTATCTGTAGACACCAATCTGCACCAGCCGATGCAGCCACACTGCACATCATTGGGATCGCCGTCCACCCATCAACAACTCCAGCCAAACTGAGCTTAGGGATTCATCCAGCACTTCTGAAATGTTATAATACTAGATTAATAACTCAGGATAACTAGCTAAAGTGTAAATAAAAGTGTCCATTTCCCCATTGAAAATACGTTTATTCTAAATGACTAATTATTCTAGACATTTTTACAGTTGGTTGTAATTTAGCAATAATGTGTTTAATCTTCAATCCAACAATTCCATACACATTCTTTTGGCTAAATATCTATAATTTCTTATAAAATAACAGAAAAATACTCATCTTTTTATTTTCACGATCCAGCAAGAAGTGACATTTTTTAACTGTCACTTTACTTTTTTTTAAATTCACCTCAGGCACAGGTAATGACATTATTCAGCCAAACATTATATAAATAGGTATTATCAAAATCTTATTATAGCATTAACCCAATATTAAAATAATTATTTCTCCATAATCCGACATATTTACTGACAATTTTACGACCACCCATCTTAACAATATAGACACATTTTGGTATACTCACATTATTATATTATGTTTATAAATTGTTGCACTGACCCGTCTCTAACTCTTTGTTATAGCTTTTCCTTACTGCCTGGTTGCCTGGAAGATATTGCTACCTTAGCAATAAGGCCGCCGATTGTACAACTTCTCTTTGCTTTGTGTTATTGTTATGTGTTTTCTTGTGCAATAAAGAATATTTGTATTGTATTGTATTGTAACTTTCTCTGATGCTTCTGTCAAAAATCAGTGGATTTCTGGCATAGCTTCCGTCCAACTGGCAATTGGCAACGAGAGCGGATTCCGAATCGCTAGTCCAAATTCCTAGATGTCATTCCGTGCGATTTAGTTACGAAACAAGAATTTTTCACCGTGTGCTCGGTTCGACGCCTGCGGTGCCAAGAATTTGGTGCTTTTTAAAAGTACTAACTTCAGCTAATATCATTTACAAACTTTGTCTGCATCGCTACAATACAAATCCTATGTGTTGTAAATGGACAAAGTATTTTATGTGAAGAATACGACTTGCAACAAAGACAATAGGGTTGGCAACTGACACAGAACTGTCGCACAAGCTGCTTTTTGATCTCCAATTTTCACCGAAACCAAGTAATGGCTAAGGTTGGCAGCATTGTCAATAAAGCGAGTATATAAAGCGTTTACGTTCACATATAACAACTTCGTATTATTAGATGTTAGAGTCATATTTCGAACCCTGACCTGGAATGTACTAACCACATGAGTGAAACCATTAGATGGTGGTAATATGGTGTCGCTTAGTGAAATAAGAGCTGCCCCCGTAGCATACAGCCGCGACAGCTACTTTATCACATCTATCTGTCAAATTTGGGACACCACATCCTTCCTGATGATGCCAAACTCCTTTCTCTTCTTCTGAGCATGTTGGCGTATAAATATTCCGTTTGCGTCAGCCCTAGCTTCAAGCTCAGTTAATCCACTGGACACATAAAACTAGCCACGTAGCCACATGTTCTGAGCTTCCCTGCATTGTACTCGACGGCCCGCTTGGCATTCCGACGGAGTCCTAACAATGGACCGCGTCATATACTTTGACGCAAATCTCTGAAGAATGTTTGTCTTTGTAAATATGTCTACATTTTGGTAGGTATAAATCATATTCAACTCTTGATGCCTTGATGTCTCTACTAATATTCTAGAAGGAATATTTGTAATTTTTTTATTATTATTATCTTGTTTAAAAAGCATTAACTTAAAATGGCTAGGTATTATTCGCACAGGAAAACTAGCTCACGTATAAAACAGCACTTCCGAAAACCCTTGATGAATTTCTTGAACGATACTTATTTTGTTCGTAAGTATTTTTTTCATTGTACATATCTTGGCCTTCGTCTCATAACTAATATAAAAATTTCATCGGTCCTAAAGGTTCGGTTTTCACATCAAAATTCACCATTGTCCTATAATTGGAATGCGCTAAAAAGCAAGCAAAGAATGCAAAACTCCTGCGCGTTATATGCATCAACCTTTATCGGTGCAAGCGTGAGTCAGAGCTCCGGTTATGCAAATGTGTGCACTCGGGCCGGCGCGGACGCGTAATCACTGTTTTGGTTCATTATGTGGGGTAAAACACAAGATTACTGCGATAATATTGCTACTACTGCTTATGACCATAACACTACGACATTCGGGTCGTCTGTCGACTTAAAACCCATTCGATAAAGAAGAAGAACACTACAATGCGACATACTTTCCATTGCTGGGCATGGACCTTTCCCAGTAGCCATAGTTTCATTGAAATGAGTAATTATTTGTGCAACGCTAAATAGAGAACTGTTAATTTTTATCAATGAACTGTCGTGTTTTTAAATTGTTACCATACAAGCTACTCGCTGCACGGTTTTATCTTGTCCGCTGTGTGGAGTGGTTTGATCGGTAATTGAAGAAGGCAGGGAGACCGCAAGGTCGCAAAGTCCCGTGCTGGGGTGACACACGACCGATTGACTCATTCTATTAATTGGTGACGGATGCGCTCGTATTCTAATAAGTGACACAACATACATACGGTCACGCCTTTAGGGGTAGGTAGAGCATTAACGGCTCAAAACAATCCATTTTGGTTGCGACTGGGAAATTTTTAGGGTTACCTTCCTAAGTTTGCAATAAACCCTCTACCTGCTTTTACAGTAGGTCCGGGAAGAGTAAAAGCTGGAATATAAAATAGTGTGCATTCTAATATGGAAGGTATCATAGATAGTTAGCATTCAAACTACTATAATAGAAACCACGATGTAACAAGAAACCCACTGAAATACGATTCGCAGTTATGTCACAATAATAATATCTGCTTCACGGAAACCAATATCTTATATTGTTTGTGATTGATTGATTTCCTATATATTTCTGCTATGAACCTCAATTTGTCATATTGCGGACGGTTTGTGGTCACATTGACATTTTCAATATAACTACTTACTTACTTATGTATATTGCTATAGTGACGGGTTGTCAGCCCATCGCCTAAATTGTAATACACTGAAACCGTCGATTCACTTAGCTGTTTTTACAGCATGCCCAGGAGGAGATGCAGCTGGCACATTCTATGTTTTTCTATCACTCCCAGTCCAGCATGGAAATAACGAAAAGTAAAACATCTTTATAAGCGACAAGACGCATTACCGATGCTATTTTTAAACAGCAATGAACTAGTTTGTTTATGTTTCATGTAACAAGCCTTAATCGGTAGTAAAGTAAAGGCATGCGAAAACTGGTTATAATGCATGTAAGCCGATTAAGGGGTTAAAGAAAGTAGGTATGCAGGAAATGCGCTTTTTTCTGTACTGTTTTTAATTTACCGACTTGCAAATCGCTGCTTAGCAATCAGGGCGCCATGTCTTTTCGTTTTTGCATGTTTAAAGCCGTAGTTATGAATTCTTGGTTTAAAATATTCCGTGTTCGTTAACGAACTGAGTTCGTTTTTTATTCAGGGAAAATACAGTATTTTACATATAGAATTTCTACTGATCCATTTATTGTGAAACCACCTAAGGCTACCTAAGATGATGTTATATTTACAAACTAGGTTCATTTAACAATAACTGTCAAGGAAAAAGCTGTAGTTCATCCAAAATTACCTAAAATTACATCAAATTACAGCTTAATAGAATAATTCGTCATAGCTTCGTGGAAATAAGATATTTATCTTTAAATAACAATTTGTTATGAATCAACAACATCCTGACAACTCGACACCCACTTGACAATCAGTGTATCAGCCAGGGAATGCTTCCTACTATTATACTGTTTAGTATAATGTGTTTACTATTGTGGGGGGTCTAGGGGTTTTTTAAGTACTTGTGGTAAGAGATGTATATTGAGATCAATCAATGGTCTGGTAAGACGAAAATGCAGATAAATTGCAAAGGTTTACTGTTTTAGACGGCAGTGTAATAAGTATAAATAATCTATTCAGTTATGTTCTATACTCCGTGTTTTTAACGTTGCGTTATCGATACAAACTTGTTTTGCGGCCCATAAACTACTTTTTCTTTACAAATTTAAAGAAATTCAACCGCAAAACGTATGTTTGTAGCAAGGTCAATTTGAACCTCTTCTAAGTTGCAAGGAAATAGCTGTTTATGGGCCGCAAAACAAGTTGGTATTGATAACGCAACGTTAAAAACGGAGTATATATTTACACTCACAATGGGACTTCATATCAAAGCCTATTACAGTATGTGTTAAGCATTACAAGAGTGTATTCTCTTTCTTATCAAACCCGAACCGAAAAGAAAGGGATAGACAGAGAGTATCATCCATCATTTTCCATGATCCTGATCTACTGATAAAAGCTGATTGGCTTTTAAAGTAAAATATTAAGCCATTAAGCCTCTGTTACAAATAACATTGTAGTCCTAAAAAGAATAAACATGTAAATTATTAATTGTTCATTGAGTACAATAAAGTGGTCCATTACTAAAAGTTATTACTAATGAAGTAATTTCGCATTTACCACAAAAACTGTTTTAGTAACATTACAAAATGAGTCATTAATTAACTGGCTTATTGGTATAATGTACACAATGACTTTCATGTGAGTTGAATGTACACATGAGGAAAAAATAGTTAATGAATAAAACATTATCATTATCCCAGAAATTTTTGAGCTACAGGAAGATTAGAATGTTATTTTTTTAAGTACTTAAATGACAAGATCAGTTACATAAAAACTTCTATTGAACTCTTTTTATAATATTGTGTAGTAACTGTGTTAAATACACATGCTTACTTATTTTTGTGGAAAAATACCCCAATCCTCTCTTCCCAATCACATATGAAAAACATCTTATAATTATACTGATTGTCTTTCTTAGGATACCTAATTTAACGCAGGTGAGAGGATTTACAGAAGCTATTTTAGCACCCAAGACCCAGACCACTCAGCAAAATTTGTATGAGGTATACAATGTATATTATTATTATGTATACTATACATATAGGTCTTAATAATGTTATTATACAATTCAGATGAATAAACAGTATTTTCCTAAAATAATATCATAAAGTTATCTTAATTATGTGCAATAAGCCAGCTGTTGTTTATAATTGTGCTAATATGTATTTAATAATATTATACACAGCAGAATAGATAATATTTAGCTTCATTTCATCTGGCCATTCAACTCCTTTACCTATCTTAATAAAATAAGTTATAATAGGGTTGAATTTCCTCTGAAAATATAACTTAAGTAAGGAAAAGATTACTTAAAATATTTCTCTCCAGCCGCAGTCTATTTTTTAGATTATGTTTACATTGCAAAATGTAAATCACTTATGATAGGAGTGAGTTGTATAAATTATTATATTTGCATAATAAATTGCAGAGTAAATATGTTATAAATGATTATTATTATTAGTTTAGGAAAGACAATGGTTACCAGATACGGAACAGCATTGGCAAGGTTATATTTATACCTTAAGTATATAACAAATATGCTATTGAGTAATATAAATACAACCTTACTAATAGATACATACAGTATTATACAAAGAAATTATATTGATACATGTGTGGAAAATGGCCCAATATCTAATGAGATACCAATAAATATAGACCAAACTATTTTAGAGACCATATTTCATGTTTTATTTACAGTATGTGAATTATAGAATGTCTTATCTTATCAGAAAGAGCTAAAGATACTCCACTGAGTAGTTTAAGGTTTTGACTGATAAGAAAGAGGTTATTTTGTGCATTTTAAAAATATTTGATCTAACAAACATACTAGATCTTACATCACATATAAAATGGAATGGATGTAGGTATATTGCTTTGTAATAATCATATACAATAAATTACTTTATTATATCCAAGAGTTTTGATAAATCTATACGTAGGTATTTACTCCATTCACAAATAAAACGCAACGTAAACAAAGAACCAGTTTGAGTAATTTCGTTATGCGTATTAGTCCGTATATTATTTGGATTGTGTGGTGCTGAGCCGATAAGCCGGTGCTATACAATAACAATTAACAGCACAGTCGCCGCGACACAGCCAGCGAACGTTGGCTGCACGACATACACACAGATATAACAATAAAAACCTGCACACGACGACGCGACACTTCCAACCAAATCCTAACTGAAACCTATATGGAATACACATAAAACACAGTTTACAGTACCTGGGAATGCAGTTCGAAGGCGTCCTATCCACTTCCCAGGCCGCAAAAAGTTTCATAGGAACAGGTTTCGATGAATTAGTCATCTTTTCAGATTTGTTTTTCTCTGTCATCGTAACGACACACACAATTCACTGCACTGCACTTATCTGTTGGCTTGTGGCATAATTATTTGATCACTTAACTGGGCACTGCATTCATCTTGAGTAGCACTTTACGATAAGCGGCCGACAACGACGCGAACACAGCTATACTCGGTAAACTTTCGTTCGAGACACGGTGCGACCGAGCATCGGCAACAAGGCGTTCGATACGTTTGACAGGACAGACAGCTGCTTGATGTTGCCATAATTTACCTACGAATTTACCCCTACATGATTTACGACGCAAAATGGGAATGAGGAGCCAAACTAAAAGCTAAATACAGATGGCGCTCTGGGCGACTGTACCTTATTTCGTGTCAATGTCACATGTGTATTGCGATTTTATCAGTTTTTTTAACATAAACGATATTTTTTTCAATATAATCACTTTCTTTGTAATGCGCTGAACACATTCAACTTGCATCACTTGCATTGAAGTTTTTAATACGTAATTTTTTTTCCCACTGTCTCTCACTGTTTTCTTTACTTGTAATCTTTGGAAAACAAATGAATTCCCCTATTTTTGCAAGTAAATGCACTGCATTGTGGCATTTACTGATAATATTCTAAAAATATTCAATTTGTTTACAAAAGTTGGTACAATTTGACAGTTCTCAAGGTACAGTCGCCCATGCGACACCTAGCGGGAGAAAAAGGCAGTTTTCCTCCTCATTAGACAGTTTTTTATTAAATTTAAAAAGTGTGTTAGTATTATTATATTAATACATTTAAAATAATATTAGCATTCAATAAAATAGATGACATCAATTCGAAATTTAATTATTTATGTTCAAAACTGAACTGTATGTTTTTGCAATTACAATGCTATTTTATTGCTAAAATATTTCAAGTGTTTAAATCTTTTGATTTAATTGCTTCTGTTAAACTTGACATTTATGAAATACACCAAACATTTTGAAGAACGAAATATAAATAATTATCCAATTTATTTATAAAAATTAAAAACATGTCGAATAAAACACAGTCAAAAATAATAATATAAATAAATACATAAAACAAATATCAAACATTGTATAAAATACCAAAAAGTTAATAGAACTTTAAAAAAAAAACTGCGTCAGAGTTACTTACTTTCTAATACCTTATTCCAGTACAACAAGGCTGGAGTGTCAACTACGCTACGATGTTTTTTCGGATACATAGCCAAAAAATTAAATGAAATAATTTATTGATAACACTGTTACACGTCAAAGTCAAAGTCAAAGTCAAAGTCAAATAATTTATTTCCAAATAAATTCTTACGAACACTTTTAGAAAGTCACAGGCGAGTCTATTACAAAGAAAATTGTATCAATGTCACAAAAGAAATCAAAATAAAAAAATATATCACAATGATGAAGAAGCACGAGAAACTCGCACTTTGCGGCCCCCCTTTCGTTTTCGCCTACCCCTACTTTTGTCCTTCGTTTTGATTAAAATTGGGTTGGTGTCCGCAACGTGTGCCAATTTCTTGCGCTTTACTGAAATATCCGAGCTCCAAACCTCTTTGTCATTAGTATAGTCATCTAACTTATAATAGGCTTTCTGACATAATGTATTTTTAATTGTATCTTTAAATTGATTTTCTGACAAATTTAATATATGGTCAGGTATTTTGTTATAGTATTTTATACATTGACCTAAAAATGATTTTTTAACCTTAGCTAACCTAAAATGGGGTTGGTCAATTTTATTTTTGCTTCTTAGATTCCGATTATGCCTGTCACCGTTTTTGGTAAAACTATGAATATTTTTCCTTACATACATAATATTTTCATATATAAATTGACATGGTACAGTTAAAATATTTATCTCTTTAAACAATTCTCTTAGGGAATCACGACATTTGAGTTTGTATATTGCTCTAATAGCCCGTTTTTGCAGAACAAAAATTGAATCAATGTCAGCAGCGCGGCCCCACAGCAAAATTCCGTAGGACATAATGCTGTGAAAATAACTAAAATAAACAAGTCTTGCTGTAGCAATATCTGTGAGCTCTCGGATTCTTCGTACAGCAAATGCGGCTGAACTAAGTCTCCCCGATAAAGATGTAATGTGCGGATGCCATTGAAGTTTCGAGTCTAGTGTAATCCCTAAGAAAACTGTACTTTCGGTGAACTCTAATCTTTCATTATTAAGTACAACATCATTATTGGAAGAATTTACATTAGGCAAAGTGAATTTTATACATTTGGTTTTCTTCGCATTCAACACTAGATTGTTAACAGTGAACCAATTATGAATTTGTCCAAGAGTGTTATTTACGTTGTCATAATTTTGTGCATGTCTATCAACTTTAAAAACAAGAGATGTGTCATCTGCAAATAATACAATCTTTGACAAATTCTCTATCATGTAGGGCAAATCATTAATATACACTAAAAATAGAAATGGACCTAATATTGAACCTTGAGGTACACCTATTTTAACACGTGACCCTGATGACTTAACTCCGTTTACATTAACCTTCTGAATCCTATCGTCCAAATAAGAATTTAAAAGGCTCAAGGCTTCATTTTTGATTCCATAGTGTTTCAATTTTGACAATAAAGTTTCATGATCTACGCAATCAAATGCCTTAGACAGGTCACAAAATACGCCAATGGCATCTTTTGATTCCTCCCAAGCACTAAATATATGATTCAAAAGGGCAACACCAGCATCTGTGGTGCAACGTCCCTTTGTAAACCCGAATTGCTGATTATGTAATAAGTTATTGTGGTTAAAATGAGAAAGCATTTGATTGAGTATGATCTTTTCAAACACTTTGCTCAATACTGGTAAAACAGATACAGGCCTATAGTTGCTTGGATCTGCCTTGTCACCAGCCTTGAACAAAGGAACTACTTTACTGTTTTTCATCAAATCAGGAAATATACCGTGATCAATACATTCATTAAAAATATCTGACAAGTATGGTGCTAATATATCGATAATTGAGGTACACACTTTGACTGACATCCCCCATAAGTCTTCAGTTGCCTTAACTTTTATGTCTTTAAAAATTTTAACAATTTCCTGGGCGCTAACATGACTGAATTTAAATTCAGAATTGCAGGCTCCCACGTTTTCTTTAAGCAATGTTAATGAAAGCAAAGGTGAAGAGTTGAGAGACTCAGTAGTTATCAAGGGTATATTTGTAAAAAATGTTTCAAATTCCTGGGCTACTTCGCAATTTTCACTAATTATTCCACGATCAGTTTTAATTGAAAAGTTATTTTCACGTGGCTTTATTTTGCCAGTTTCGTTATTTATAACTTTCCATACAGTTTTTATTTTATTATCAGCAGTTTTAATTTTGTTACTAATAAAATTTGCTTTAGCTATTAGGCATGCTAACTTAAATGTTTTCGAATAATTTTTAACAAATTGTTTGAAGCTATCATTATTTGTCATGTTCCTTTGTTCATAAAGATCAAAAAGCCTATCTCTACTGATTCGTAAACCTGTGGTCGCCCAGTCACTGAATTTAAATTTAGTATTAATTTCTTTGGAATCAATTTTAAAAATAATTTCAAATTCTTCACTAATTGTAGAAAAAAAGTCTTTATATAAATCATCAGGATTATTACTATTAAAATTAATATTAGGCAATTTATTAATTAGAACATTTCGGTATTTCTCTAATCTACTAGTAGTAATACGCCTTGATTCAATTTTAATTTTATGATTTTTATCCGGATTGTTAAATGGAAATGTTACACTTTGACCTTTATGATCTGATCCAAGGCAGTCAATTATGTTTTTTTCTACAGGGTCACAATAACAGAAAACATTATCAATACAAGTAGCAGAAGTTGACGTAACACGTGTAGGTTCAAAGAATACGTAATTCAAATTAAATGATTTAAAAAGACTTAAAAACCTATTCTTTAAATGTGGTACCCTCGTGGTTTCTAAAATATCTACATTAAAATCTCCAGTAATAATAATTCTTTTATTGGTTTTAGTTACTAATTTAAGTACATCTTCCATTACTTCTTCAAATTTAGGAAAGTTAGTTTCTATAGGCGGTCTATATACGCATACTATAACATAAGTTTGGAGCTCAACACAAGATAATTCAATACATCTTTCTACCGACAATCCCTAACTCGCGGTGGATCTCTCATAATAATGAGAAATAATATTAAATTCAAAGAAAGAAGAGACGTTGTAGGATTGTCGGTAGAAAGATGTATTGAATTATCTTGTGTTGAGCTCCAAACTTATGTTATAGTATGCGTATATAGACCGCCTATAGAAACTAACTTTCCTAAATTTGAAGAAGTAATGGAAGATGTACTTAAATTAGTAACTAAAACCAATAAAAGAATTATTATTACTGGAGATTTTAATGTAGATATTTTAGAAACCACGAGGGTACCACATTTAAAGAATAGGTTTTTAAGTCTTTTTAAATCATTTAATTTGAATTACGTATTCTTTGAACCTACACGTGTTACGTCAACTTCTGCTACTTGTATTGATAATGTTTTCTGTTATTGTGACCCTGTAGAAAAAAACATAATTGACTGCCTTGGATCAGATCATAAAGGTCAAAGTGTAACATTTCCATTTAACAATCCGGATAAAAATCATAAAATTAAAATTGAATCAAGGCGTATTACTACTAGTAGATTAGAGAAATACCGAAATGTTCTAATTAATAAATTGCCTAATATTAATTTTAATAGTAATAATCCTGATGATTTATATAAAGACTTTTTTTCTACAATTAGTGAAGAATTTGAAATTATTTTTAAAATTGATTCCAAAGAAATTAATACTAAATTTAAATTCAGTGACTGGGCGACCACAGGTTTACGAATCAGTAGAGATAGGCTTTTTGATCTTTATGAACAAAGGAACATGACAAATAATGATAGCTTCAAACAATTTGTTAAAAATTATTCGAAAACATTTAAGTTAGCATGCCTAATAGCTAAAGCAAATTTTATTAGTAACAAAATTAAAACTGCTGATAATAAAATAAAAACTGTATGGAAAGTTATAAATAACGAAACTGGCAAAATAAAGCCACGTGAAAATAACTTTTCAATTAAAACTGATCGTGGAATAATTAGTGAAAATTGCGAAGTAGCCCAGGAATTTGAAACATTTTTTACAAATATACCCTTGATAACTACTGAGTCTCTCAACTCTTCACCTTTGCTTTCATTAACATTGCTTAAAGAAAACGTGGGAGCCTGCAATTCTGAATTTAAATTCAGTCATGTTAGCGCCCAGGAAATTGTTAAAATTTTTAAAGACATAAAAGTTAAGGCAACTGAAGACTTATGGGGGATGTCAGTCAAAGTGTGTACCTCAATTATCGATATATTAGCACCATACTTGTCAGATATTTTTAATGAATGTATTGATCACGGTATATTTCCTGATTTGATGAAAAACAGTAAAGTAGTTCCTTTGTTCAAGGCTGGTGACAAGGCAGATCCAAGCAACTATAGGCCTGTATCTGTTTTACCAGTATTGAGCAAAGTGTTTGAAAAGATCATACTCAATCAAATGCTTTCTCATTTTAACCACAATAACTTATTACATAATCAGCAATTCGGGTTTACAAAGGGACGTTGCACCACAGATGCTGGTGTTGCCCTTTTGAATCATATATTTAGTGCTTGGGAGGAATCAAAAGATGCCATTGGCGTATTTTGTGACCTGTCTAAGGCATTTGATTGCGTAGATCATGAAACTTTATTGTCAAAATTGAAACACTATGGAATCAAAAATGAAGCCTTGAGTCTTTTAAATTCTTATTTGGACGATAGGATTCAGAAGGTTAATGTAAACGGAGTTATGTCATCAGGGTCACGTGTTAAAATAGGTGTACCTCAGGGTTCAATATTAGGTCCATTTCTATTTTTAGTGTATATTAATGATTTGCCCTACATGATAGAGAATTTGTCAAAGATTGTATTATTTGCAGATGACACATCTCTTGTTTTTAAAGTTGATAGACATGCACAAAATTATGACAACGTAAATAACACTCTTGGACAAATTCATAATTGGTTCACTGTTAACAATCTAGTGTTGAATGCGAAGAAAACCAAATGTATAAAATTCACTTTGCCTAATGTAAATTCTTCCAATAATGATGTTGTACTTAATAATGAAAGATTAGAGTTCACCGAAAGTACAGTTTTCTTAGGGATTACACTAGACTCGAAACTTCAATGGCATCCGCACATTACATCTTTATCGGGGAGACTTAGTTCAGCCGCATTTGCTGTACGAAGAATCCGAGAGCTCACAGATATTGCTACAGCAAGACTTGTTTATTTTAGTTATTTTCACAGCATTATGTCCTACGGAATTTTGTTGTGGGGCCGCGCTGCTGACATTGATTCAATTTTTGTTCTGCAAAAACGGGCTATTAGAGCAATATACAAACTCAAATGTCGTGATTCCCTAAGAGAATTGTTTAAAGAGATAAATATTTTAACTGTACCATGTCAATTTATATATGAAAATATTATGTATGTAAGGAAAAATATTCATAGTTTTACCAAAAACGGTGACAGGCATAATCGGAATCTAAGAAGCAAAAATAAAATTGACCAACCCCATTTTAGGTTAGCTAAGGTTAAAAAATCATTTTTAGGTCAATGTATAAAATACTATAACAAAATACCTGACCATATATTAAATTTGTCAGAAAATCAATTTAAAGATACAATTAAAAATACATTATGTCAGAAAGCCTATTATAAGTTAGATGACTATACTAATGACAAAGAGGTTTGGAGCTCGGATATTTCAGTAAAGCGCAAGAAATTGGCACACATTGCGGACACCAACCCAATTTTAATCAAAACGAAGGACAAAAGTAGGGGTAGGCGAAAACGAAAGGGGGGCCGCAAAGTGCGAGTTTCTCGTGCTTCTTCATCATTGTGATATATTTTTTTATTTTGATTTCTTTTGTGACATTGATACAATTTTCTTTGTAATAGACTCGCCTGTGACTTTCTAAAAGTGTTCGTAAGAATTTATTTGGAAATAAATTATTTGACTTTGACTTTGACTTTGACTTTTCTCAACTATGTTCGCTGTACCCTAGCAGGGTGTCTTTATATTACATACACAACTTTGTATTCTACATTGATATATGCAATAAAGAACTTGAACTTGAACTTGTATTCCAAGGACGCAGGTTCAAATCCTGTCCGTTGTTGAATTTTTGATTTGTTATTTTGTTTGTCATAACTTTACATATAAAATTTTAGAAATTCTCACCGTATCGTCGATATAGGTATGTTGAACTGATCTGACACGGTTTGGAAGGTGGACCCCTGACACACGCAGTCGGCCGCTTGACGGAGTAAGACCTCGCTCCGGCGGATGCGTTTGTTGATGCTGTAGTCGGATTGGGACACCTGAAATTTTAAAAATATTGTATTAATAATACTGCACCTTACGTCGATTCTTCCATGCTGGACTGGGAGTGATAGAAAAACATAGAATTTGCCAGCTGCATCTCCTCCCGGGCATGCTGTAAAAACCAGCTAAGGGATTCGAGGGTTTTAATGTATTGCAATTTAGGCGATGGGCTGACAACCTGTCACTATAGCAATACACATGACAATTATTGACAATCTGAAATAACCCTCAAAACTTGTCAGACGTGGCGGAATGACCTTTCGGTCGTTTTCGCTCTGCCTACCCCATTAGGGATAAAGGCGTGATTTTATGTATGTATGTATGTACCTTACGTCGAATTTCCCATTATGTCCATTTTCGCAAAAAGTCCGTTTTAGTCCCTACTAAAAAACTTAGAAATATTATCGACCCTTTTGATAATATTTCTCGAAAAGGGACATTGCGAGAAAAGGACATTTTGCGACCAAGTCATGGAATTTACCTGTGGTCGATCGCCCACATGTATCACGTTAACACTAGAAGTTCCTCCTGGACCAAGTGTCATGATCTTCGGTGCGTCGATGTAGTGACTGAGACCGGTTTGTGATACTTCGCATACTTGTTGTGCCTGGAATTAAAAAGATAATTATTTTTCATCCTGAAGTTATAATATAAGTGCTTTGCTTACGGGCTGGACTGGGAGTGATAGGAAAACATAGAATATGCCAGCTGCATCTCCTCCCGGGCATGCTGTAAAAATCAGCTAAGGGATTCGAGGGTTTAAGTACCTATATTTTAATTTAGGCGATGGGCTGACAACCTGTCACTATAGCAATATACAGTTCTATCTGGAATAACCTTCAAACTTGTCAGACGTGGCGGAACGACCTTTGTTTAGGTCGTTTACGCTCTGCCTACCCCGTTAGGGATACAGGCGTGATTCTATGTATGTATGTATGTATTGCTTTAACTGCCTCCATGGTTTAGTGGGTTGCTGAACCGGAGCGGTCTGAGCCATGGGTCGATCGGATCCAGGTCGAGAGTTCGATTCCCATGGGGGGAACACGTTGATATTTGTCAATTTATCACGTTGTGAGACTTTCCCCAGGTAGGTTAGGACGATGCAGATTGATCACCCAATTGTCTGTCAGAATAAGGATTCCGTGCTTCTTCTTATGTCATGTGGGTTTCGAGTCGATCGACCCGATGAACCATTGTGTCAGAGTTTTTAACCGTGCTCTGGAGGGCGCTATGTAATCTCATCATCATCAAACCTGGTCGTTTCTATAATAGTGGTCGTTACACAAATCATGTCAGAGATCGGATTAAATCAAGGTCCATCGGGTAGTTTCTCGACTCAACAATCCAATCACAAAAGAAGAACAAAAAATACAATAATTATTTACTTTTTCTTCTTCTTCTATTTCTTATCGTATGGGTTTCAACTTCAAGTCCATCGACCCGATAAATAAGTTAGAGTTCATATTTATTATAGTCTGTGCGAAAAGAGAACAGGCATAGAATTTGAGGTCGCGCATTTGTATTTACTTAACCGTCGCTTGGTCGTGTGAAGTTTATGCCCAGGTCTTTAACCTTAACCTTCTACATTAAATTTTGGAGTTTTTAGATCAAAGACCTAGACATAAACCCCACGCAACCAGCCGTGGGTTAATTAATAAAAATAAGCGCCTTCAAATTTCATGCCTGTTCTCTTTTCGCACAGACTCTACTAACATTAGTGTTATGTATGATATACGCGGGCGGCTCGTCTCTAGTGTCGTATGTATGGTCATGTGTGAGTGGTGGTCTTTCTTCATCCGACCCGTCGTACTGGCACTGCACGTTGGCGATTGCGAAGTCTGCGTCTGGGACAAAGATAATATTTTATGTTAAAACTAGGACTACATTTTTACGTGTAGGTGAAATTTAACTTATAATTTTGTCACGCTTTCTCTGTGTACCTATTAATATTTCTTTTTACACCCTTATAATATAATTTAAGTAAAAGAGCAGCTTATCTCCTCGTAGTTGCGTCCAAACCAAATAGACTTTTTAATTGCGTAGTCATTTAAAATAATTTTTATTAAGTTTCTGATACTTAAAACTAACTTACCTTCATCTATTGACATCACCCGTTAAAAACCCGTTTATTGTTTAGTTCAAATCCTGTCCGTAAACGAAATAGTTTTAATTAGATTTATTTTATTGCATTTAAGAGTCTAGCTCCAATAACAACAGTAGGTAAAGTCTGTATTTTCCACAGCTTCATTATGTTTTAGATCAATGAAATGAGGGGGGATTTTTATGTGGTGTGTGGGATTTTTAATAATGCAGCATATTTGTTAAGTTCCTAATATTTATTATTTTGTAAGCCAAAGTTGGTCCAAAGGATTTAATTTATTTTTTGCTGTTGATTATTTTTAGCGTTAATATAATTTACATTTTATTTAATGTGTGTTAAGCATTTATATTATTTTATTAAATACTTATTGTGTTTTTCCCAAGCAACGATTCACACTAATGTAATTTCTCTTGAAATTATTTCGTAAAATTCTTAACTAGGTACTTGCTCAAAAATAATGAATTTTATACTCTCAGATCTTTGAGAAAGTTCAATTGCAGCTGTTTATTCTAAACGATAATTAATACAATTTACTCTTTTGGATTAGTAATTTACTAAACGCTCCAAACTCAAATATTGTAAGTTATTTTGACTTGAATTTTCAAGTTTGCCAATTTCACAGTGTTGCCATTTAAATAAAAAAATATAGGTACTTTAATCTTTAGAGGCTAATGAATAAAGTGATAGTGAATAAATATAATATTTAGTGCGATTCAATATGGCGGAAAATATGTATGTATTTAAATAGATAAGTGTTTAAAGCCATTATAATAATAAGAAATGACTGTGTCGGATGATAATAAATAAAATATACCTACATGGTGTTTGTCGTGCATTTTGTTTTATTTATTTTATTAAAAAATAACATGCCATTTATTTATTAAAAATCCAAAACCCCAAATAAAAAT